>PVJI01003056.1:0-131994 GCA_004026765.1 Micronycteris hirsuta
TCATTTGTGGGCTCAAAAAGTACTTATTACAGACCCACAACGTGCCAGGCCCCACACTAAAAGCTGGGGTGGACATTTAAATTAAAAACGAGAATAAGATATTGCCCTTACTCTCATACAGTTAAGTATAGGAGACAGATGAGGAAGTCCACAAGCACAGCAGAGTGATGGACATCACACTGGTTCTACTGAGAGGTATCGGAACACAGGGTTAGGTATCCTGGAAGGCAGGGTAGGGGAAGAAACTATGCCAGAGGAACGTGCTGCAGACTCTGAGCTCGGAAGGAAAAGGAGTCAGAGCCCTGTCGTGAAAGGGGGTGGCAGTATCAGAAAAAGGCGATTGCATGTGCCTATATATGTAGACGGGACCTCCACTGAGGTCTCTTCTTCCCTTTGTTTTCCTGCCCTTGTCCTCTCTTTATCAGTATTTCAACTAGGCATTCATTTCCTTTTCTCACTACACTGACCATACAGCATCGTCTGTACATCATCGTCTGTACAGCTGGTAAAGCAGAGAATAGAAAAGACTGTTACCATTATGGACAGGAGCCACTGTGCACATCGAGCCTGGATTGAAAATTGCCTCTAAGTACCCTGGCCCTCCTAGCAGTGAAGCTGGGGGCCAGCACAGCTCACCCAGTGCGATCAGATGCAAGTGATGGCTACAATGAGCTCTCCCTGGAGAGGCTCAGCAAAGCTTCCCAGAGAGAGCAGTTCTGGGAAAGGAAGGAAGTCTCCCCTTCTCTGGAGCTCCACCCTCAGCATTGCAGAATTGCATCCGATGTCCTTTAGCTCAAAGGTCAGTGTCAACCTCATCACCTAGCATGGGGCAACCAGAAGCAAAACTTGGGATTCTTTTTTGGCTTCTCCTCCTGGGCAGCCAGAGAGGAAATCTTGCGGGAAGCCAGGGGATCCTCAGCAGGGGACACTGCTGTGAGGTAGAGGGATTGCAAAGCAAAATGCCAAGGAATGGCTCACACTTGGGTTGATTTTTGTTTTTCAGCATGAAAGCTTTCTCACATTTTAAATTCCAAGGGAGAGTAGAGACCATGTGCAGGCTATGGCGGGAGGTGAAATCACAGACAGAGCTTCCTCAATGTTGAGCGAAGCAGTTGTGAGGACGGGACAAGTTCCCTGGGGCCCTGAAGGGGCAGGAAGAAACATGTCCCTGGCGCTGCAAACAAAACATCTGGGCACTGGCCCTTCACAATTGCTCCTGTTCCCTAAGACTGTGCATACTCCTTTCTGAAAGGGAGCCGCCATCTATCTGCGCACCAGTAAATGTGGGTGCTCGTCTCTTTCCTGCTTGTTGTGTGAGACTGTTCACATGCTTGGGATGTGAGGTCCTCTGAACACTTTCTTGAATCCTGGTTTTGCCCCTGCAGTGGCTGCATAATCTTGCGAGTTCCTCTTTTTTTGTGTGATGCATTTTCTTCATCTGTAAATCAGGGGAAATAATAACAATGTCTCAAAGAGTTTAACATTAAATGAGAAAATCTTTGGAAAGTGGTTGCCTCCAGATTGTGTGGCAGAGGTGGCTCAGTAGCCAGCCACAGTAATTGAGGGAACGTGATTATCCATCTAGGAATACATTTTTCAGGTCCCTTGCAGCGAGAGAACGATATGATCAGTTCTGGCTACTAGTAAGTGATGTGTCCATCCTGGATCCTAGGTGGTCGAACGTACACGTGTGTCCCCCTCACACTTTCTTCACTTCATCTTTGACTGTCATGCCAAGGAACCTCGGTGCTTCAAGGTGGGAGCAATGTGGCTTTGAGGGAACTCTCACGTGACAGTTACTCAAAAAAGCTTCATTCGCAGTTGACTTTTCAGAAGTGAGAAGAAAAAAAAAACTTCCTTTGCTTTAAAACACTGAGATTTTCAGGTTATGTGTTATAAAGTAAACATACCTTGATTAACAGGAATTATTATTCCACGGGTGAGTCACTAATCTATTATTAATGATGTTACTAACACCATTTCACGTTTTTCGTTGCACATCATAACTACCACAATAAGTGATAGGCTTTAAATAAGTTAGTGTTAAAAAAAAGTTATCAGGAGGTTTTTCACTGTGTAAGCAGAAAGATGTCTAAGAATACTATACATTTTATGAGGGAAAAAATCATGTTTATCTCTCTTTTACCATTTTGTTAGAGCCCAGTAGAGTGTAGGTGCTTAATAAATATTTATTAATTGAATGATGCATTAGATAGGATAACTACTGAATAACAAGCATACCTAAAATTTCAGTGGCTGACCACATTAGAACTTTTTAAAAATATTTTATTTACTTATTTTTAGAGAGGAGAGGAGGAAAGGAGAGAGGGAGAGAAACATCCATGAGAGAGAGAAGTATCAGTTGTCTCTCTTATGCCCCCAATTGTGAGCCTGGCAAGCAACCCAGGCATCTGCCCTGACTGGGAATCGAACCTGTGACCTTTTGGTCCACTGAACCACACCAGCCAGGCAGAACTTTTTTTGTTTTGTTTTGTTTTTTGCTTATATATCAGTTCAGTGGGGTCTTCTGGTTGGCCATTTACCTGGTAGAGATTCAGGGAAGCAGGGTCCTTCCACATTCTGGCTCTAGTCCCTCAGAGAATCTTAGAGGTCTCTGCTGCATTATTTCCATACATCTAGCAAAAAGAGATCATGAAGGATCATTAAAAAGGATTTTATTGCCCTGCTCTGGAAGCGATGCATCTCATTTTTGCCATATTCCATTGTCTAGAACTCAGTCACCTGTCCACGTTTCACCTCAGAGGAAGTTGGGAAATGTAGTCCAGCTGTGTGTCCCAGAGAAATGTATGTGTGTGTCCTCTTGCTGTTCTAACAAATTATCACACATTTGGTAAATTGAAATACAACTTTATCTATATACAGTTCTGGAGGTCAGAGTCTTAAAATCTCTCATCATATCACCTGCTGTTACTCTGACCCTACTGCTTTCTTCTTCTATGGACCCTTGTGATTACACGTGGCCCACCCAGATAATTGAGGGTAGTCTTCCTGTCTCAAGATCCTTAACTTAATCACATCTTGAAATTTCATTTTTTTCTATGTAAGGTCACATATTCGCAGGTTTTAGGAGTTAGGTTGTAGGCATTTTGGACATCTCAGCGGGGCTGCGGGATCATTCTTTGAACCACAGAGCAGATACAGTTTGTGGTGCATATACAGCAGCCTCTGCCACAGATGAACGAGTGTTCTCCCCGGGCAGACAGGAAGAGCATCTTTGACTTTTTTACACAGATTACAGTTCTAGAAAAATGATTAATGTTTAAAGAAGGACTACAGTTTGGAGAATTCAAACAAAAATAAAACGGATCTAATTGAAAAGAAATGGGACAATCGTGCAACTTCTGGCACTAAAAAGTAATGTGATGGCTTGCTTTCTCTTTCTCTCTCTCCCCTCCCTCCCTCCTCTTCCTTTCTCCCTCTCCTTCCTTCCTTCCTTCCTTCCTTCCTTCCTTCCTTCCTCTCTCTTTTCCTTCCCCCTCACTCCCTTCCTTCCTCCTTCCCTCCCTCCCTCTCTCTTTCTCTCTCTCTCTTTCTTTCTTTCTTTCTTTCTTTCTTTCTTTCTTTCTTTCTTTCTTTCCTTCCTTCCCTCCCTCCCTCCCTCCCTCCCTCCCTCCCTCCCTCCCTCCTTCCTTCCTTCCTTCCTTCCTTCCTTCCTTCCTTCCTTCCTTCCTTCCTTCCTTCCTTCCTTCTTTCCTCTAGAATGAGGCAGGATCCTGTTGCTACAATGACCTTTGGCTGGCTCTGTTGTCTAAAATAAATACCAGTGTCTCTGCCTCTCAAATTTCTTTCCAGTCTCAAGCCATGATTTATATGTAGTGCCTCAAGACCTTGGACCTGAAAAACTAAGTGTCCTCCAGTGGAAAGTTCCCAGAAGGGAAAAATATGGTGAACACTATTTAATTTTACAAATCATAATTTAAAAATATCTCTGTTTGCAAATTAGGAGGCTTTTCTAATACCGATTAAAATATCCTCATTAACTGTTGGCAGGCAAGTGCTGTTCTTAATTTGAAGAAAGAGGCTTAGAAGAAAAGTTCTGAAATATTAAGGGAGAACAGACTTTACTCTTCCCCCCAAAACCGTTCTGACTACATCAGCTTTCATACACAGAACACTACATTGATTCCAATAATAGAAAAAAGAACTCTAATTCTCTCTCAACTTTATAATATTAGAGATCTTACATAGAACTAATTATACTTACTTTTATATATCTAATTTATATTTATTTAACAAAAAATCACCTCTTTATACCTTTTCCAAGTGTTTGGTCAAATCTAAGCGCAGTGGTTCTTTTCCATTTCCATAAGAATGCCATGACAGAGTACTCTTGGTGGAAGTTGTTAGTCACTGACAACAGAATCCACTATGGCTATTAATCAGACAGAGATATGAGATGGTATTTAGCATCAAATGGGGATTCAGGCTTAGATGCCACTCAGTGCAGAGCAATGAAGCCTAATGGATCAAAACATACCAGGGACTTCTCTACCAGAAACCTCACTGCTGATACCACCTACCAGTCAGCAATGTGGTGCCAAGGACCAGACCTTAGAATGATCCTTATGGTGCATGATAGTCATATACCTGCTGGCCGAAAGCTAGGTCTTTCCGATGTGGGCACTGCTTCCATTTCCTCCCTTGACCTCTAAGACATGAGGAATTATAGCTCTGTGGTGAAGTAGTTTCCCTGTGGGTTTCTACCTTCTTGACAGTTTTAAAATGTAACTTTTAGTTTGAAAGATATAGCTTAGGAAAGCAAGCTAGAATCTGTGAGTAAAGCAATATACGGTATATACACCATAAATGCTCTTTCCTTCTTTTGGAGTAATTTTCCCCTAAAAGTAAAGTATTTACTGAACATGTAAAGGCATGTATCTGGCATGTATTGTGTGCTTTTGCCAGGAGGGAAGGTAAATACTAAACATTACATGGACCCTGGGAACCCTTGACCCCTGCCAGATCCATAAGGATTCCGCGGTGTCTCTGTGAAATGGCGACTTGCTACTGCCCCACACTGAGAGTCTGTCTTCAGTGCTGTGCTGCCTTGTCTTTATCTCAGTTCTGCAATTCAGAAATCAGGAAGAATTTTGACTCCAGAATCTGTGGAATATATATGCCATAGGGTGAGTGAGGATGGCAGCCCAAGGCAATTCAGAAGAGTCTGGGTATCTTCTTTTTCCTTCTGGCTTCTTGTTGTCAATCAGGACATGCATCCTGTCAGGGAAAATGGAGGGAAAAATCACACTAATACACATTTATAAAACACTCATACATTTACAAAGCACTTCCTTAAGAGTATTGGGAGGGAGGCAGTTGCAAGGGAAGTCTTTGATTTCAAGTGGTAAATAACTCTTTGAAGGGGAGAGAAAAAGCATAGAGACAGTGTGGTAATGTTGCCAGTGGAAGTGGGGTTTTGCGGTGTCTCAAAGACAACATTCCAGGAGAGCCACAAGGGAGGATAAGGTCTGGTGATAAAATGTATTTGTGGTGCCAGATGAAAATCCAAGGAGTTGCCCTGGGTTCCCAATGTCCCATCTCCATCCATTCCACCGTGGAAAGAGTCCAATCTTGCCTTTCTCAGGGCCAAAACAAAGGCCAGTGTCGAGTTCCTGTTTCATATTAAAGCTGAGTCCTGTGGAGCCCACACGTTCTGCTGCAGGCCCCAGGTGGGCTCTAGACCTGTGTGGCTGCCACCCAGAAAACATGTGAATGAACAGGGTGAGCACGTATTATTGGCAAGAGAGAGAAGGGCTTTGTTCCCTGGGATTATATTATCTCTTGCTTGGGAGGGACCAGGTGATTTTTCAAAATAACCAATCAACTTTCCAAGCTTTCACAAGCAGGTGATGGCTGCAGCCCCTGATAAATCGATTTCCTTCCCAGGCTAGACGGACAGGCCTCTATGGCTGCCATCTTGGCTCCTATTGCACATGTCTCATAAAAGAGCCTCCCCCAAGTCATTTTGACTTCTGTGCATATGCTGACCTCCCTCTTCACTGTTTTATCTCTTCTCTCAGTGATCTGCAGGAAACAGACAGGTGCATCCCCAGGGCAGTGTGAGAAGCTGTAACTTCCTGGTGAAGCAAGCAGGCTCTTGCTCCCCAGTTGATGATACTTAATAAGGTCTGATTCCCTTTGCTTCTTTCCTTTATTAATATCTAGCTAATTACCTATGCTAACAGCAAGTGCAGGTGTAAAACTAGTGTGTAGCACTTAGAGTATGCCAGTCAACATATTTAATTGACCAGAATAATTCCTTCCTGGATAGCTCTACATAAAAGGAATATTGGCCGTATCTTGACCTTGAATTGAGCTATAGCTCTTGGCTAAGTGATGGGTGTTCATGGAGCTAACTACTTTTTTCCCCTGGCAGATGGCTTTTAGTTGAGTTATAACAATGTCTATCCCTTGGACACCTGGTCATTTTCCCAGAAGAATGCTTGTAGAATTCCAGAAACATCTCCAGCAGAAGCCGTTTGTCCTTGAAAGGGCATTATTAGTTTTACAAGAATTTTCACAATTGCTTTGGAATTCTTTTTTCTATAGAAAAGAAATGGATCGATCTTTGTCCTCTTGAAACTTTTAAAGTGATAAAAATCATATACAAACAGAGCTGTGGACTGGAAGCTTCACAGCTAAAAATAGAAAACTTCCTGCCAGTCACCAGTTTCCATTCTTCCCCTTCATCAGCAGATCCAACGAAGCTGAGAAGTCTTGAAACATCCTGTAACCCAAATGCTGTGCATCGTTGCAAAGGAGATGTGATTGCATGAAAAGGAACTGTCGCTTTGAAAATTTTGGAAAAAACCTATATTTCTCTAAAATTATATATGGGCTATGCTCTCAGGTGTCTCTCTGCATCATGGTATTGCAAGGTTTAATTTCCTTCCTGGATTCTCAAGTCTGGACACCTTGAAAAAACTACTCCTCATATTTATTTAACTTTGACTTTTTTTTTATTAGGAACTAAAACTTCCTAGCATTAAAATAACTGAAAAAGCATTCACACTTTCTCTGAGTTATATCAAAAGCATCTCACATTACCATGACAATGAGACTCTCTAAACCCAAATCCCAAACCCCTAATCCCTGAAATAAGCTTAGTCAACAACACACAATGTTAGTTTCTGACTAAAGGAAGGAATTATACATTTTGGGTTATTTGGGAATTGTGAGATATTGAGACAAATTCCTCAGACAAAAAACAGATGAAATTGTCAGCTTGCTTTAAAATGAAATCTCTATTCCAAAATAATAACTAGGGAATACTGTATGTGTGTTTGTGTTTAGGTTAAAAATTGGTACTCAGAAGCTATTTGACATCAGCCGTAAAACATTTAAAAAATATGTGTAATTTTTCTGCACCTTTCCCATCTACAATGGCATTGGAATAATTTCTCAAGATGTAACAATGTTTTTATGCTGAAGGTTACCAACTCTTTTTAAGTTTCTAATGTGATTTTGTCCATTAATCCAGGCTTTTAAGACTGTATTTCAAGCTCTAATTCTAATATTTTGACATAGAGCCATATCAGCAGAGTAGAAGAGAAAGAATTGGCTTCAAGTCTCTTCCTAAAGACATAACTCCTGGTTTCCTAATTCTATAATGAGATTTTTTTTGAATGTTTGAAAGGCGCCATTATTTTCCTTTAGTGATCGTATTTTATATTACATTTCAACTTCCGTGCCTCAGATATTTGTCACCTCCACGTTGCTTTGTCAAGCCTTCATTGTGGCGTGGCTCCCTTTTTATTCTGCACCGAATGAAAGAGCATTGAGGGAAAATTGACACTTTTCATGAGTTTATCCTGGGGTAGGGATTCATTTACACTGTATCAATGGTATTCCAGTATCACACTGGGTATGCCAAACTTCACAGATGAGAACATTTAAAATTAATAATGCTGCTGTTTGAAAGAAAGCTAAATGGGACAAAACTGCTGTCTGTTGTCACCAGATCCCCTTCGATTTAATTTGCCTACTTCGAGTATGAGGCATGGAAGGTGATTTGTTTCAGAGGCTCACAAGCATTTCCTGCAGGACATCATGTGCCCATTCATCTGCATTTTTGCTTTCTTCTTCTGGAAATAGGGCACGAGAAACATACAGGATATTCTCCCATGGGAACGCACAGACATTTGTTCACCGTGTTCTATTCCCCACTGACTCCTGTTTTATCCTCATTCTCTTTTCAGATCTTTTCAGACTCAATCCCACACCTTCTTCAAGGAACCTCCACCTACTCTTCCCACACTGAGTTCCCTGTGTTCTTGATTTCTGTCTCCTTAAGTTCAGGGACCATGTTTTTAAAATCTTACACTCTTACAGTGCTAGGTGCATAGTAATTTTGTTTCACTTTTGCATTTACTCAATCTATAATCTGTGTTTGTTGAGAGCCCTCTAAGTGTAAGGTATCACAGTAAGTGCTACGAAGGCAAAAGGGGACAACACAGTCACTATGTTTTATTTAGTGTCATGACTGAAGCTTCAAAGAGACTTGTTCCTTGGGCAGTATAGCAGCAGCCAGCAATTGACAATGTGCAGTCTTCATTTCTAGCCTCCTAAAACCCCGCAGAGGTCCTTTCTGCACTCCAGCTTCTCTCATCCACCTGGAGTTATACCTGCATGCCCGGGCTCACAGGCCAGGAAACCCCCAGGATGTTGGGACACAGTCAACAACAGAGCCGGGATGCTCTGACACATCGCTCGGATGGTCCCACAGGATCGCAGTGGGGAAAGATGCCCTGGATGTGTCGAGAGAATTATGATGACTATGGAACCTGGCTTTTTATTTCTGTTTCCTTTACACTATGGGCCACATGGAGCAAGAAGCATAGAGGCCAAAGGCCCCTTGGTCTCTCCCCATTTGGGATCCTTACTCCTTTCCCCTACTTTCAGTATCTAAATGTCAGCTCTTGGGTGACGAAGGACCAAGGATGACCGCCTCTTCACTTTGGGAAGAGCAACTTAAAGGAGTTTCTAAGAGGCTGGAGAGCGATATTAGGGTTTGTTTTTTCACACTATGACATTACTTACCATTTATTTTAGTGTCATGTTAGGTAATTGTCGTGATCATCCCCTGTTACCACACTGTTAAGAAAGAGATCCCTGCCCTATAGAGATGGCCAAACACAAGGCATCCAACACTGGGCGGTAAGATTGACAGCCATTATTAGTCACATGTGCTCCCGGCCCAGGGCAGGAGGACACTGCACACACCGTGCAAGATTACACAGGGTTGCACTTAGGGACAGAAGGGAAAACCAGGGGCTGTGGGCAGAGGCCCCCTGACTCCCATGGGGGGAAGTGATTGACTTATTTGACTAATTCTGTGGCTGGCAGGAAACTGAAGCCCACAGCTCAGGGATAAGCAAGGACTGTGCCTGGTCCCCATGATAAAGGAGGATTTTTTGGCTAGGAGCTCTTATCCACGGGGTCAGAGTGTTCAGACGGAAAATGATCACGTGGATCATTCATGCCCTTTCCAGTTTCACCAGGTGTCAAAGCAGCGCACAATGCTGGACCCAAATCAGAGGTCTTGTACCTGAGCCTTATACTGTGCGTTTGACACACAGTATTTCATTTGAGCTTCATAATAACGCCAGTAGACAGTTATCATTAATTCTTACTTTGCAGTCCCCGAAACTCAAGTTCATAGAATTTAAATCACCCCAGGTGACTTCCCAGGAAATGGAAAACCCAGAATCCAAGGCTAGCTCTGTCTCCCTGTGTAACGGTGACATATGTAGTGCCACAGCTTGTGAGGGGTTCTTGGCAAGTCATACCAGGCCACACTTTAGATTAACAGTGCGTTTTGTCACCAAGATGTGAATGAGGAAGCGAGGTGAAAATGCTCGATGTTCCTGCCACCTACTTAGTGTCTTCTCGATGAGCTGCAGCTTCACAGATGGGAAGCGCTGGGGTACAGTGAGTACTTTGGTCCTTAAACAAAGTGCTAATTATTTTGCAAAACCTCAGCATATTCCATCCCCATGGATTATGTGTCCTTTGAGTTTTGGGAAGTTTTGGGGCAATCTCAGGGAGATCATTTAGATAAAATGTAGACATATAACTTGGAATGATTCTAATCAACTTATGTATGGTGATTTTGGAAAGGAGCTAAACATTTGCTGATATTTATGACTACAGTAATTTGCTTTGTGTGTGAGAATCAGATTGAACACACTAAAGTGACATTTTGTGTTGATGTTTTCACCCAAAGAATTTTAGAAAGGAAGAACTTGGATTGTTTCCATGCACACCATATACATAGTATATGTCCCCTTAAAATAAAGGGTGTCCTCCAGGCATAGAATGAAGCAACATTAATCTTTTTCTCCCCATTCATGTTGGGGACTATTCGATTAAAGCAGTATACAAATTCTTGAACTCTTTTGTTTATACTGTTAGCTTTAGATGAACATTTTTAAAAGATTTTATTTATTTACTTACTTATTTTAAAGAGAGGTGAAGGGAGGGAGAAAGAGAGGGAGAGAAACATCAGTGTGTGGTTGCCTCTCACGTGGCCCCCACTGGGGACCTGGCCTGCAACCCAGGCATATGCCCTGACTGGGAATTGAACCGACAACCCTTTGGTTTGCAGGCCCGTACTCAATCCACTGAGCCACACCAGGCAGCTTTAGATGAACTTTTATGCTTATTTCTTATGGATTGTAATAGTCAGCTATTGGTGCCATTATACCACATAATGAGAAACCTAAACATCTCAATGGTTTAAAAAACTGTTATGATGGACTACCTTGCTGAGTGGTTCTGTTGGATGGAGCATCATCCCGTACACCGAAAGGTTGTGGGTTTGACTCCCAGTAGGGCGCATACCTACCTTGTGGGTTGGAGACAACCAATGGATGTTTTTCTCTCACATGGATGTTTCTGTCTCTCTTTCTCTCTCTTACTATCTCTCATCCTAACTCTCTAAAATCCATAAACTTATCCTAAGGGAGGATTAAAAAATGTTATGGACTGAATTGTGTCCCCTTAATATCTGAAATCCCAACCCCCAATGTGATGGCATTAGGAGGTCAGGCCTTCAGGCGGCGATTAGGATGAGTTGATGCCATTCAGGCAAAGCCCTCAGGACAGGGCTGAGTGCTGTCACAAGGGTCCTGAGACGGGTCGCGGGTGGCCGCTCTCTGCCATGTGAGAATCAATGAGAAGACGGCCACTGTGAACCAGGACGTGGGCATCTGCCAGAGCCTTGATCTTGGATTTCCCATCTTCCAGAGCTGTGAGAGTTTGTTGTTTGTTACTGAAGCCACTCAGTCTACGGCGTTTTTGTTATAGAAATCCATACAGACTAAGACAAGCAGGAAACATTTATTTTTCTTGCTTACAGCTCTGAAGGTCAGCGGGGCGGATTCTGCTTTAAACTACCAGGTGATTTATTTCCGGAAGTGCAGGAAGTCTGTTTTGTGGGTGTCTTATTCTCCTTAGGCCAGTGTCTACCTAAGATACGTTTTGCTCATGATGAACGGCAGGAGCGCAGGAGGGCGCGTGGAAGCATTTGGTGTGTCTTAAGTGCTAGCCTCTGAACTGGCACACCGGTGCTCCTTTACAGGAGGGGGTGCTGCAAGCCATAGGACAGGGGATCGTGGTCTAATCTCTTCAGGGGTATTTGTTTTCGTCCTAGTGGCTTTTTACATGGGGCCTTCTGATTCCTATACCATACATGTGAAATGCCATTTAAAAATGTTGTTTAATTTAGGTAGGACTAAAACTCTAAGAAAGAGCAGATAAAATTATGAAGAGATTACTTTATGCCCAAAGCTGCTAGTTTTGATTTTTTTTTAGATTAAAAACAAAGTTGTGTTTGGGAGATATCTCTGTTGTTTAGGAAAAATCAGAAACAAAATTTACTGCATACTTTCCCAAAGAAAAGAGTGTATGTTATGGCTAATGCACCCACTCCGTGATAGAGAAGAGCAATTAGGATTCAGCATGCACCCAAAATGCGATCATTGTAGTTGATTATCTCAAGCAAGACCTTTTTTAATTTTAATTTTTTATTTTTTTAAATTATGTTATTGTTGTTCAATTACAGTTGTCTGCATTTTCTCCCCTTCCCCCACCTCCACCCCATCCAAACCCACCTCCCTCCCTTGCTTCCACCCTCCCCCTTGGTTTTGTCCACGTGTCCTTTATAGTAGTTCCTGAAAACCCTTCTCCCCACAGCCCCTCCCCCACTTCCCCTCTGGCTATTGTTAGATTGGCCTTAATATCAGTGCCTCTGGTTATATTTTGTTTGCTTTTTTCTTTTGTTGATTATGTTCCAGTTAAAGGTGAGATCATATGGTATTTGTCTCTCACCACCTGGCTTATTTTGCTTAGCATAATGTTAAGCAAGACCTTTTACCTTGACTATAGAATCTCAGTACAGGCAGGTAATATAGCACAGGTGAAAACAAAACATTCATGTAGTTATCAAATGGTATAGTTTATTATTTACAATGAACAAGAGTTAATAAGTCATGGCAGCTTGGTTAAGACATACAAGTGATTAACTTTGATGAAGTTCAATGTCCCATAATTTACGAAATTCCCAGCTATGCTTCCCCATGACAGGTGGCAGCCACCTGGAAAAGGGACTGCCTGATTTGAGATGGGATATGTGACGTTGACATAGGAAATGCAGCACAAAACCTCTTGCAGCAGCAGATTGAGGTTGCGATCCCTGTTCTGTCGGCCTTACTAGCTCAGGGGCCCTGGGAAGGTGCTAAAGGTTTCTGGTATAGCTCCCTACTTACAGAATGAGGATGATAACGATGCATAGTGTTCTCAGGTGTAAATGAATTAACACAAGTGTTATATATTATGACGATGAAACATGTAGACCTGTGTTTTCCTGGCAAGGAGCAGTGCTGTGAGGCTGCGGTTTGGCGATGTGGCATCTGGAGTTGGGTTGCTAGCCCCGAAATCTCTGCTGCACCTTGGACAAGGTGTGACCTCAGGTGAGTTAATTACCTCTCTCTGTGTTAGTGCCCTCCTCTGTAAAATGTGAAACATGATATTAGTGTCTGTCTTAGAAAGTTGCTGTGAAGAGTGACTAGGAATGGCATGAAAAGTGCTGAGGTGATACCGGGCACACAGTAATTGCTTAATCAATGTTATCAACTAAAAATAATTATTTTAATTATTTTGTGGTACGCGTTAAATTTCTGCAACACAAAAGGGTCCCGGAGAGCATTTTATTTTAGTGATTGTTAAAAATGATGCATTTTTATTTTTTGATAGCAAAACTTTAACCCTTTATAACAGTTTCACTGGCTTTTTAGATTGCATGAGCTGAGACTTGAGTGACATGGAAAAGAATATCCCAGTTGTTTCCACCCACATGGAAACAACTCTTCTCTTAAAGAACATGTCTTTTCGTGAGCTCAAGGCACAAGCATCTTGTATCCTAGTCTCCTGAACAAAAGCTCAGGGGTGGCCCAGGCCACCTAAGAAAGAGGTCCCCACATGCATGAAGGTGTGGGAAGAGCTAGAAGGACAGAGATTCCAGATGATTCTGACTCTCAGATCAAGGATTAGACAAGAAATTTAATAAACTGCATTAACATGAGCTCAGTCATTTCCCTGCAAGGTGACAAGTGGGTACGGTATTTGATTTAAAGCCTTCATTAAAGAGGTCATTCAAATAAAATGAACTTCATCCTTCTCTGACAGCCAGATTTAAGACCATTTAATCTCTGATGAAGTTTAAATCATGTCTATTTTTGGCTACCTCCAGTTAAACCTGACAGTGAAATCACATTGCCTAACTAGAATAATTAGGCTGGTTTTAGGAAGCCTATTGATTCTATTATTTCCACATATAGCCATTTAACTTTAGGGCCAGAACACGACCACAACAGTAAAACTATGATGATGACGATGAAGATGATGATAACAATGTCAGTGATGATGATTATAATGATGGCAGCATCTACCCCATGCCTGATTGCCTCTCCTAAACATCTCTCAAACCCACACACTTCCTGACTCCACCGTCACAATTCCTGCCCCGGCCACTGGCTTTTTTCACTTGAATTTAGTGCAGCAAATACCTGGGCTCTGCATCTTCAGTCATCCCCCCTGCACTCCCCACCCTGACAATTCTCTCTGACTACTGCTGCCAGTTAGCTTTCCAAAATATAAAGGTGATCCTAGTCTTCTCCTATGAGTTTCCTGGAGTTCAAGATGGGAAAGGCAGGGACCTAGTGGGCCTGGGGGATTGAGGGAAGAGATCATTCTAGAAAGCCAAACAAGGCTGATTAGGAAAGGCCATGTTAGCATTAAGGAGTTTGGCCTGGACATTATTGAAGGTGAAATGGGGTGCCATCTAATGTACCTGAACAATGTGCACGGCACATTTTTTTTACATAAAATTTTATATGTATATACACAGAGAGAAGCCCAGAAAAGAGTTCAAAATATTAAGAGTAGTTATTTCTGAGTAGTGGGACTTGGAGTAATATATACTTTCTTATTCAAGTCCTGTCCTCTCTCTTACCACACCACAAGCCAAGTTAAAACACAGGGCTAATTGGTCCTTTATGTACTTGAGGCACTTAAAGTAGCCAAATCTGTGGCCTAACTAGCTGTTTTATTTTTTTAAATTATTTTATTGTTGTTCAATTACAGTTGTCTGCATTTACCTCCCACCACTCCCCCCACCCCAGCCAAACCCACCTCCCTCCCTTGCTTCCATCCCACCCCTTGGTTTTGTCCATGTGTCCTTTGTAGTTGTTCCTGAAAACCCTTCCCCCCACTATCCCCTCCCATCTGCCCTCTGGTTACTGTCAGATTGTTCTTAATTTCAATGTCTCTGGTTGTATTTTGCTTGCTTTTTTCTTTTGTTGATTATGTTCCAGTTAAAGGGGAGATCATATGGTATTTGCCCTTTACTGTCTGGCTTAATTCACTTAGCACAATGCTCTCCAGGTCCATCCATGCTGTTGCAAAGGGTAGGAGCTCCTTCTTTCTTTCTGCTGCGTAGAATTCCATTGTGTAAATGTACCATAATTTTTGGATCCATTCATTTACTGATAGGCACTGAGGTTGCTTCCAGCACTTGGTTATTGTAAATTGTGCTGCTGTTCTCCTATATAGGCTTCCCATTGTCTCTGGCTTCTAAGTTTCTTGCCTGCGGAAGTCTTTGGAGTCTCTTAAGTAGCTGAACTGTAGTCACTGATAGTGTGTCATCGACCAAATGGTGAGCCAGTTCTAATTACAGTGTTTTATTGCCCTTTGAGAATGAGAGGCTAGAGCCATCCTTTACCACCCTGGTCAGTGTTTTCAAAGGCCCTAATCAGAGAATTGATCATTGGCGTTGTAAACAGAACTAATCTACTGTGAAAACTGCTGGAAAGGAACTGATTAAAACCCTTCCCATTGTAAAGCCCCCCTGCTCTTAAGGACAACTGTTTTAATGGAGTTGTTGGGATTTTTATCTCTGAGGAAAATTCCTAAGGAAGCTGGGACAGGAGGTAGAGTAGGATTTTGGGTGTTATTTGGATGTAATTAAATGTGGGGGCACACAGATAATTATATCATTCTTCCTATTAAGATGCTTTATTACCTATGGCCAATCTGGAAAAGAAACCAGTGCAATCCTATCACTTATTCATTTTGTCTTTTTGCTCTCATATATCTACATGAATGCTCACATTTCTCAGAACTATTAAACTTATTTTTCAGCATGGAGGCATGTCCAGAGGATAGAGGTAGATCCATTTCAAAAGCAAAGTTGTCTGTAAAAACTAAGGCAACACAGAAAAATCCAGATGTGTGAAGGCATTAATTGTATCCCCTGCAAAACACTCACTGGAAATCAAGGGTTAATGTGATGTATTAGTTTGTTAATCCTGCCATAATAAACTACCATGGATTAGGTGGCTTAAACAACAGAAATTTATTTTTTCATAGTTCTGAAAGTCTAAGATCAGGATGTCAGCAGGTTTGATTTCTTCTGAGACCTCTCCCTGCAGATGGCCACCTTCTTGTTGCGTCCTTACGTGTCCTTTCTGACACACGCATCCCTCGTGTGTCCTCATCTTTTCTTATAAGCACACCTGTCATATTGGATTTGGGCCCAATAAAGGGCTCGTTTTAACTTAATTATTTCTTTTAAAGGCTCTATCTCTAAATACAGTCCCATGTTGAGACATTGAGTGTTAGGAATTCAACATATAACTTTTGAGAGGGACACAATTCAGCTTATAACATATGGCACCAGTTGGAAAGAGTAAATGGAAAAAAACGAAACAGTAAAGTACTAACGATTGCTGTTGTAACGATTGCTTATAATACCAGGAACAATGACAATATAATCTGCCAACTTGGAGTAGAGATAAATGCGAACTTTTTTTCACCCCCTGAAAAACAGAGTGTTCTCTTGAACCAGATCATTACTGTTTTCTCTGCTGTTCCCTGAGGCTTCTCCAAAGGCATTCATGACTCATAGATGAGAAGTGGATAGAGCGAGAGAGCTCGGTTGTCAACAGAGCCCTCCAGGTCCCAGCTCTCTTACTCGTTACCTGGAGACATCTTGGCTGGGTCATTTAGCATCGCTGAATCTCAGTTCCCTCATTCAGAAAATGATGTTATCATACCCTCCATCTCCTTCCTGCCAAAGTGGGTGGGGGAAGCATATGACAAACAGCTATTGGGAGCTGTGGGATTGTGAGGCTTGAACTTGGGTTTGATCCTAAATCTTGGTGATTCAGACATAGCTTCATAGAAAAGGATGACTGGATATCAAACTGTTTTGGAACATGGAAGCAAGGTGGAACAAATTATAAGAAGTCAGAACTTAGGCAATACAGAACAGGAAATGAGTCTGGAATAATCTGTACATTTGAGGAAAATGTAAAAGGCAGGAAATAAACATAAAATTTTTGGTTCATTATACAAAGGGTTTGGGGGGCCTTAAAGACATACTTATAAAAGAAAAAAAGACAAATAATAAATTTAAAAAATCAGAATAACTGATGCTGTACATGTTGCAGAAGACAAAAAGTAGAAGAAATTAAACTGTAGCTCAATGGAATATGAGATGATATAAAGTTACTAAATTAGAAGCACAGATTTCTTTTTGTTTTCTCTTCATTTCCTGGCATGTGAGGCAAAAGAGAAACTTTATCATGCGTTCACACGACACTCACTATTCATGATGGGACAGCAGGTTAGTTTCTAAGGTAGTTAAGTTTCATCAAGCACAGGGAGGAGAAATTCTCAGTACAGGATATCCTACTGGTCAGATCACTGACTGATCTGATTACTGACTGATCACTCTAGATCTCCAGGGAAGGGAGGATCCAACAGAGCAGCCGAAGCCTGAGCCCAGCCTCCAGAGCCTCCAGTTCAGTAGGCCTGGGTAAGGCATGGGTACTTATTTTTCGAAAGCTGTCTCAGGCTGTCAGATCATTAGCCAGGCGTGGAAAGCATTGATATAGGGTATCCTCAAGTATCGCAGTTTCGGTTCTTCCAATGAGCAGACATTCAGACAAGGATTTAGAGTGTAAAGAGTTTATTTGGGAGATAAAGGAGACACTAATAGGTTAATGTAGAAATGATACAAGGAAGAAAAGACCCCCAAAATAGTGCCCCACCAAGCCTGATGCCGTGATGGGCAAGTGGTACTTCATCATGATGGGGAAACTCTGTAACACAGGATGTGTGCTTCCAAGAGCAAAGAACAGAGTGTTTACATACCAAGTCCCCAGTAGTCAACACTTGAGGGCTGCTCCCAGAGGGTGGCAGCTCCCTAGCATCCTCAGCTTTCTTTGTAAGTGGCAAAGTGTGCTGTGCTGGCCAGAGAAGAATCCTCATGCAAATATGTGCAGGGTTAACAATTGGAATTTGGCTGGTGGACATGCAGTTGTGGGAGTGAGGGTAGATGTGGCTACCACAAAGCCATGCATTGGACACCACCCTTGCCACCATCCCAGGACCAACAGAGGAACCCAGGGGCACTGTTTCCTTGATCGAGAGCTATATTCATGTCTGCTCTTTAAGAGCATGGTTTACTGTCTGTACACGTGGGCTGAGCACAGAGGGGTGGATGTGAAGAGAGGATGAACTGTTGTGGTCCCCAAATACTGGGCTCTGCTAACTGGCTGAGTAAGCAATTACTTTTTCTGTTTGAACCTCATTTCTCTGTTGAGCAAATTAAGAAAAATGTCTTGCCCCATCCTCCTCCATTTATTATCATAGGCCTAAAATGAGGCTTCACAAGACTAAAGGATGATGCATAACTAGGAAGTGCGGCTTAGGTGGAAAAAATGACTTTGCAGATAGCAGGATCTGGCCCCACTATTGCACATCAGCTGAGTGATCTTGGGAAGAATGCTGTCTGGGCCTTAGTTTTCTCATCTGTAAAATGGGAACCGTGAGGATGCCTACTTGGCAGGACTTTTGTGAGAACCAGGGAAGGTAGGAACAGATGGAAGTAACACTATGCCAAGTAAATGATAGCTTTGGTTAGGGAGAGGTGAAATTATTCGGCGAAAGGTCCTTAGGTTTCTAAAAGGTTCTTTATCTGGGATTTATACACAGGACTGCTTCAGTTCATGCGTCCATGTGAAGATAGGTCTTGTCAATGGTGAAGGGCTGAAAATGCCAGTTTAAGTCAGTCCTGTTTGTTCCCCTGATACCTTTCTTCCAGGTAGCACTTCCCCAAGTTCTTGTTCTTCCTTTCTCATTTCATATTCTCCTCTTGCTGCAGCTTGCTCCGCAGAGACAGGGAATTGGCAAGGCTGTGAGGATGAAAGACCCGGAGAGTGAACCAGCATCTCACATATATTTTTCTTACTGAAGAAATGTGGCAACCCTAAGGAAGCTGGAGTAGCCCCATTCTACTTCCTATGGACCATTTTTTAAAAATCTATTCAGCAATCGATGCCATTAGCTCAACAGCTGGCTTGTTAATCTGAAGACCAACAGCCAGATTTCAGATTGCCCTCTTTTTTACAAACACTTCTCTGAGAATAAAATATAAATGAAATATTGAAGCAAAACATAGAATGCTGGTCCCAACCCCGTAGAGACCCATGACGTGTCCTTTCGTAGCCTCGCTTTTAAGGTCCTATCTGGAAAACTTTTGCCAGTTGGGTGCTCATGCATCCACAGGCAAGGAAAGGAAATGCATTGATTCCTTTTTAAAATAATGAGCAACATTTGGAACATTTATCAGTCAAAGAAGGAACACAGCTCACAGATTTGATCGACTCAGTTATGGTTAGTAAGAAGCATACATGTTTTCACTGAACTTGGAGACAGCCTTGAAAGTACATCAGCAATTTCCCCAGGAACTTGAAACTCGGGCCCTCTCTAAACCAAACTACTGACAGGTAGATTTTGTTTTCAGTGTTCTTACTATCTCTTTTCCTGATGCTCTCAGGGCCCAGTTCTCCATGTCACCCCCAGGTACACATGGACACAAACACACACACACTTCTTACATGATCACACTAGCTCTGGTTCTTTCAATGTTGGAGGAGTTAGAGCCATAAATGCAAGTGAATTTCCTTTTGCTGTCATCTCTGCTCTTCCCTGGGCGGCAAAGAAAAGGTCTTGGACCTTGAGAAATCTCCCCTGCGGTGTCTCTGTGACCCACCAATTCACTCGGTGCATTTGTGACCATCTGTATAACGAGCGTGGGCAAATGGAGCATGAGGAATTCAGGTCTTCCTTTCCCCTAAATTCGGATTCACCTATCTGGCTTTGGGAGAGGGCTCAGGAGGGCACTTCCAAGTGTGCTGTAAATCAGGTTGCCTCTGGTTTGCTTTGTCTGGGTCAGACCCAGCCAACGTGATGAATCAATAATACCGCTTTGGGAAGCAAGGTTGACAAGAGCTCTGGAAGTGGAGAAGAACCTTGTTTCAGGGCATCCACTCCCCCACTGCCAGCAGGGCTGCATTGACCACTCAAGGTAACAAATCCTAGTCAATGCTTCCTTCCCCAGATGTTGCACCAAGATCATTTTCTCCATGTCTCCCCTGGAAAACCAACTCGTGAACCATGTTGAGCATGTTATTTGGGGCTATTTGTGAGAGGGAAACAGATTCTCTCATTATATCTGGAATAGGAAGCTTTTAAGAACTGTGGATATTCTTTATTACAACTCTGTGGCAACGTAGGAACCTTCAATGTCTTCTGAATCCGCAAAGAACGACTGCCAATAGCCAGGCATTTTCATGGTGCCTTTTACTATGCTGATCTGTTTCTTTGAAGATGGGAAAGAGTTTATTGGGAGGGACACTGGATGGGGACCATGGAGTCAGGAGTGTTAGTCCCCAAGCCTGCAAGGGTTTCAATGTCAACACCTGTAAAATCAGTGGATGAGATTATCTCTAGGATTCTTCCAGTCCTGGAATGTCAGGACTTGCCTATCTCTGGTAGCCTGAACATTTAGCTGAGTGTACTTTTTCTTTCTCTAACTGTGCCAGATACACTTACTGTATGAATTGAAAGTCTCAAGCCAATAAGGAAAACCTACTCACATCCTAGACTGCCTTCTGCTTGTTGATGTCAGAACAAGAATTATTGTGGGTAATCAGAGGAGGACCTGAAAAAGAACAGTGTGTACCTGGCAGAATTCGTATATCAGTGTGTTACAATTTGCCAGCGTGTTCTTGAAAGTTAAATCTTCCATTACATAACTTTTTATTCCTTTCTTAAAAATGTTCCAGTTGGGTTGGCATATTTTATGATTTCCCTTGCTTCAGAGATTAGCACATTATCAGTGATTAGATTGAAATCCCCAGGTATTTTTTTTAATTTAAAAGGTTGAGGTGGTGATGCAAAAGGAGAAGGTTGAGCAAAGAAGCTGCTACTTAAAATATTTAGAAAGGAAGAAGGTACGTGCCTTAGATAATGAGATTAGAGTTAATTTTGAAAACCTGGCAGTCCTAAAATAGGTAGCTCTCCCTGTATACAAACACCTGCAAAGGTTTAAAAAATTAAGCAGCGTGTTAGGATCAAAATCAGAGCATCCACATGGGGCCTTTTTCTTCGCAGCTGTGAACCTTCATAAGCTGTCCCCTGTCCCCACTCGTTGGCACCATGAGCTGCTGGCCCCCTGGGGTGCAGCGTCTTTACAAGCTGACAGGAAGAGCATGTCCCTTCTACGTGGCCATGAAGGGGTCCTATAGTCTGTTGTTTATTCAAGAAATAAAGAATTTTCTCCTCCAATTGGTTTTAAATTAAAACGTAATTTTTATTAAACAGTGAAATGAATCTTATTATTTTTAAAAAGGAACTTGCACTTACGGCACCATTAACTAAAAATCTACAAATAAAAATCAAGGAAGGGAATAATTTTTAACTGAGGAGGCGCCCCTTAACTCTACATATGCAGAGAATTACAAACTAAAATGTGGCAATTTAACTGTGCCGCATCTGAGCAAGAACACGCCTATACTATAACACTCCTCAGATATTTTTCCTATCTCTAACACTTACACTTGATTAATTGATCGTTAGCAAAATAAGCTCTTATTAGTAAAAATTGTAGAGGAGCAACCTGGAATGGATTATGTAATTTATGAAAGCTTTTCTAAAATGAATGTGACTCACACACTCAAATAGATACAATTTATTTTAAAATTTAAAGGGTTATCTTAGAAAAAGCTTGATTTTCCTATTCTTTAGGGGGGAAAGACAGCGAGGGGTTGTATTCAGGTAGGCATCTTTTTTCGGCAGTACTTACAGAGATCTATTATAATAATGTCCTCCAGGGGGCGTTAAATCTTCAGCAAAGCTCCAGATTCATCCACAGGCCTTTAAATCCAGTTAGCAAAAGCAGACAGTCCAGCTTTCTTCTCCTTAGAATGCAGGACTTCTGGAACCCATATCCTAAATTTCACATCTCAGCCTTCAGAGTAAGCTGTCCACTTTTTAGAAAGACTAGGGTGGGCATGAAAAGCCCTTAGTGTAGCCTGACCACATTGCTCTGAATGCCCTAACAGGTCTTGGGTTGGCTGACCCTCGTGGACCATGCTGGTAACCCTTTTAGAGACAATTGGTATGTTTAAACGCCGTCATGCCTTCTAAGGGCAGAAATGTGATTCCTGGAAGCCCAAAGGTAACTTAATATGGACTGCTGATGGCAATGTGGGTCAAAATGGCAAAGGACACCTCTTTCCCATTTAAGCCCACAGAGGGCTATTTTTCTTGTTAGTTTTTAATGAAACCATCACTTAGGAGTCTGAAAACCTCTAGGTCTGGGAAACCAGCAACTTTCTGTAGTAGTCTATGGCTGTAAAGTAACACAGTTCAGTGGTTCAGAAGACTAGAGGTGCCGGAGTTGATGGGGTTTCCTCATCGGCTTTGTGTATTATAAGCACTAGGGTCCTGAATTCATTACTTAAACTCTGTGTCTCTGCTTCCTCGTTCACAAAAGACTATCTTATAGGGTAATTGTGAGGATTAAGACAATCTCAAAAAAGTACGTGGGGCATAGTAAGTGTTCCATAAATGCAATCAATGCTCTTATTCCTTATTCCTGTGGGGAACTGAGATTCCCATAGTATGGCTCTAATTTGTCTCTCACTTCACTCCTACATAGACTCCTTCATCCCAAATACCTCCCTATGCTTTTATCCCTTTGCTCCCTCTGCTTCCTCTACCATCCTTGGCTGCATCACCATCTGATGAGATCCCACCCAAATTTCAAGGATTAACTGTGATGGTACCTTAATGCCTCCCTCACCCCCTATAATTCCCTACTTTAAGAACTAAATGAGCTTTCCTCTATTTCTCAACAATATCAGGGACATAATATCTTGAGATGTATACATTTGTTGAAACTTACTGAACTGTACACTTAATATGGGTGTATTTTTAAATATGCAGATTATACCTCTTTAAACCAACCCAGTAGGAACATAAAGAGGAGACCTCAATCTTTGGAGAGAGGAAGACTTGGGTAAGTTCTTATGCTTTCTACCTGGCAGCTCGTTGAACCTCTTTTACCCGAAGTTTCCTCTTATGCAAATTGGGTATAGTTGTCACGTGTCCTGTTGTAGTGAGGGTTTAAAGACGTATTAGTTTAAAAATGCCTTGCCAGTGCTTGCACACAGTGGATGCTACGTGACTAATAGGACCTTCCTTTTTAGCATTGCTATTTCTATGTTGGTCACACCCCCCTGTCCACTAGAAGGTAATGCTGGGAACAGAATATGGGTAGCCTTTTTCTTTTCTGTGTTTCTAGAAAAGAATAGAAGTTGTGTCTTTTCATTGCTATACACACCAACTTTTAGATAACAAACATTTAGAGGCATCCCAGTGGACTAAGCCTCTGCAGGACACCGCACTGTGTGTTATCATCTGGGTTCACCGAGGCTCGGTGTTCTAAAGTCTGACAGATACTTTACCTGGCAAATAATTCGGTTATGGCGCCCCAGTGTACAGGAGGGTTTAATAACACATCTTTCACCCTGATAGCTCTTTAGGTTCACCAGGGATGTCCGTTTCCCTTTCCTCCACAAATGGAATAACCAGACTGTTTTCTTGACCAATAAGTCACTCTGTTTTCCATGGTTCAAAGTTAAGCTTTTATTTGGTTTTAAATTAAAAAAATAAATTTCATTATTAAATAGTGAGATGGAGCTAACTAATGTTCAGATAGTAGCTGACTCAGGGCTATACCACCGGGGGGTACAATGGAGGGGTGGGTCACCTAAACTAAAATCATTTGTTATGTTGTCATGTCTGTTCAAAGTTCGACAGTGGCATAATTCAAAAGAAACTGATATACAAAGTTTCAAATGTTTACAATGGATGGGAGAAGTAAACCACTTATTCTACTGCAATTGCACACAAATCTCTTTCTCAAGGCCAGTCAGTTTGGACACTATACCACAGTGCTAATGTCGTCGGGTTCATCTGCTTTCTTTTGCCTGCTTGGCAGGGATTTCAAGTATTCAAGGTGTCTGCGGGCATCCTCCTGATTTTGTCTCACGTAATACACCACATATGAGATCACCATGGTGAACCAGCCAAACATGGTGACCAGCATGGCATAATCGGTAGTTTTTTTAGGGAGGTTACAAAGGTCAGCATCATTGGCAGCATTGAGAAATGGTCTCCCCGCGTGTTCATCCAACACGGAAGTCTTACAGATCACGTTATGGGCCGTCTCGTGATTGGACGCCATGCTCCGCAGAACTTGCTGTAGAGTACAGTCGCAGTGCCAGGGGTTGTTGGCAATTCTGGCCCTGGCCTTCAGGTTATTGAAGGCGTTTTTGTGCACACTTTGAATCCGGTTGTCAGACAAGTCCAGAGTCTGCAAAGTTTCAGCTACTCCTTTGAAGGCATGCTCATCGATAAACTCAATGCCGTTTTTGGACAGGTTGAGAACTCTCAGTTGATGGAGGTCCTTAAAAATCTCATTGGGAATTGATGTGATCTGATTGGAGTCCAGATACAGTAAGACTGTTTCAGGAGGAAGATCTCTAGGTATTTCCTTGAGATTTGCATTGCTGCAGGTGACATTTAAGCCCCCAGAGGAAGAACAAAGACAGCCCTTGGGACACATACTGGCAGAATGAAAGCACAGTATCATAAGAACAAAACTTTGGAGGAGGAGACACATGGAGAGGGAGCGGGTCAACCACAGGTCTACCAGATTCATGCTGGAATGTCAGCATAATCACAAGCCCATTCCTCATTTATTCCAACAAACAAGCATGGCAATGGTTCCAGCCCTGTCCACACTGTTGATTTCCTTCTTGCGTGGTTCAAAAGGCTGCCACTAACACACGTGTCTCTTCATTATTCCTGTCCTTGCTTGGATACCTAAAGGAAAGGGAAGCAGATGCCATTAGCTCTTTTGCAAAGGGAAGTACATTGCAATTAAAAGTACTCTCAGGCACCTGGCATTCTATGTGGGCAGGAGAGTTGGTTATGCAAGTAATTTCCATGAACACCACTGGGAGTTATCTGCGTAATGGGAATCTCCAGTTTAAATCCCAGTTGCTGGGGGAGAAGACTGTCAATAAATGAAAACATTTCTGAATTATGTTGCCTTGTTTTTAGTTATGCAGAATTAAAGCAAACAGTCCAGATTGCTCTTGTCTCTACTGGTTCTTCTCCTGAACCCATTCTAACTTCTACAGCAATATATTTTAATTACACCTTTCTCCCTACAATAACATGCATTAATGCAAATTAGCCCTGCATTTGGGCTGCAATGAAAAATAACAATAATATTTCACAGATAATGATTAGAGATAGTACTATCTGTCATGGCTTCTGACATTCCAATTTCACATATTCTCTCTTATTGAAATAAGAAATGAATGAATGCATTCCAACCTTCACAACAAAATGTTGCTGGGGACTATCAGCCCAGAATCTCCCAAACAGTTGCCTCCCCTGTAACCTCCTGAGATTACATCATACCTGGGAGGATGCCCTTAACTGAATTTCCAAAGGATTCTCTCTCTGTTTTCTAAACAACATATCCCCTCCCCAATCAATCTTTAAGTATGACACATACCTACAAGCCTTTAAAAAACTTTTTAATTTTTACAGAGAGAGAGGAAGGTGGCGGGGGTGGGGAGAGATATGCTGTTCCACTTATTTATGCATTCATTGGTTGCTTCTTGTGTGTGCCTTGATCAGAGATCCGATCTGCAACCTTGGTGTGCCAGCATGATGCTCTAACCAACTGAGCTGCCCAGCCAGGGCCTCTCCAAGCCTTTTTAAAATATAAGATGAGAAATAAGAAATGGTAGCCTCTAAGATTTCCCCAATAGTCTATTATTTCTTTCCAGTCATAAATACAGTGTGGGGCAAATGTAGGTTTACAATTGTGAGTATGTGAAAGAGAGTTTATTCTTACATTATTATTTATTGTATTATTTTTCATACGTACAACTGTAAACCTACTTTTGCCTTGCCCTTATATTACTAGTGTTTGAAGGGACCTCAGAAATTGCAAAAATCAAGTAATAGGAGCAAGGTTATGAGCTTACGCAAAAACAGAGATGAGAATATAAGTTAACCTTCAAAACCCTTCCATGTAGAGAGGAGAGGCATCTTTGCAGCCAGTTTGCAGAGGAGGCAAGAGGATCTGGGAGAGATTATATGACTTGTCCAAGGTCAAATAGCGTGTAGGTGGTAAAGAAAGGACTCAGGCCAAAGACTTCGTTCTGACTCATTAATCTCACAACTCTTTCTGCTACCTCCAGAGCTCTGTCCCAAACCCATCTGTTCCAGGACAGTCAGGACCAGGGAGCATTGCTTGTTGTGATTTCTGATGCAGTTACGTTGCAGCTCAATCCCAAATGGAGGCCCCCCATGGAGCTCCAGGGAGGGGGCTCTCTGCCTTGTGTAGGGATTCCATGCCTGACTTCAGAGGATTCTCTCTCAGGACTGGAGAAACCTTCAGCCCCCTTACAGCAGTGAGCGCCAAACCTTCGGCCCTCTTACAGAATTTCAGCGTGAGCGAAAAATGGCTCTCTGCACACTTATCTTTTCTAAAGGTCCCAGATGGATAAATACAGAGGGAAATGACTCCAAATGTCACCAAACTCACAGAAGAGAAGATTAATGTGAGCTGAAAACATAATGAACTGGGTTGTTAATCATGGAAAAAATGAGATTAGCGACAGCAGACTCGTGTGGATGTGCTTTTGGAATCCTGAGTCCCTTAAATGCCAGAGAATGCTAAAGAAGGACCCCTAGGCTTCCTAAGCCATCCATCAATAGCTCATTTCACTTGCAGTGAAATTTTCTCTTCCTTCCATGTTGTCCTTCAAAAGTGGCATTTAGGGAGTCTAGGAATTGTCTAAATGGGAGAGAGAAAATTAACAGGTATGGCAGGGAGGATACTCAGAAGAAAGAGGGCGGCAGAAAGACAGGGCAAAGGGTGCCTGGAGAAGGACATAGGAGATGGGGAAATGAACGTGATTAGACAAAATCAAGGGTGTCCATGTCATTAAGCAACTTCCATCAGCTGAGTACATATGGCTAGCCTAAATCCTGCTGAAGGGTGGGAAGCCTCCTCTGGTGGGTACTCCACATCTCTCCAGAGACAAATTAAGAACCTATCTGAAGAGGTGTGTGCTCTAATTTAGACTATATGTTTCATGAAGGCAGAGACTTGTTTTGCCTCATACAGAAACAATAGTAAACAAAAGGTAGAAAGTACATGGGGTTTGTATTCCAGCTTTGATCTGTATCAGCAATGTACTGCCGGGCACGTTGTTCAACTTCACTAACCCTCAATTTCCTTATCTTCGTGTAAAGATTTAGACAACACCTAATTACAAGGTTGATTTGAGCATTTTATGAGATAATCCATGTGAAGCACTTAGCACAATTCTTAACAGGTAGAACAGAACTCAATAATTATTAGCTATAGTTACTATTATTATCCTAGACATATTCCCAACTCCTCGCATAGTTCTTGATGTGTAGTAAGGGCTAAATACCTATTGTATGAATGAAGTACTGAAGCATCTAGCTGGGTTTATTCTTCCTTATGGTGACTACTTTATTATTTTTAACATAAATATTGGCCCATGAAATGTCTATTGGTTTTACATCTCAACATGATGGTTTTAGAAAAAATCCCAAGTGCAGACTACTGGTTAATGAAAGGCAGAATGGCATTCTTTCTTAGTAGGCTTCTCTAGACTTAATCATGGTTTCTCCAGAATGGTCAATCCAGTGGTCATGGTCATGGACAAGAAATGGTTAGGGTATATCTTGAGTTTTCCAGATCAAAGTGCAATCCTTGTTGAAAGGGCATCCTTCATGTCCCAAATGGTCTGCCTACACACTAGATGGAATGCCTGTTAGGAGTACAAATTCAAAATATCCCTTGCATTCAAAGAGACTGGACGCAAACTCAGTATTTCATTCACTTCCTATGATGTTTGATAAAAGGAACATAAAAGCTTTTGGGCCCTGACTGGTGTGGCTCAGTGGATTGAGCATGGGCCTGGGGACCAAAGAGTCACTGGTTCGATTCCCAGTCAGGGCACATGCCTGGATTGCAGGCCAGATTCCTAGTTAGGGACATGTGAGAGGCAACCACACATTGATGTTTCTCTCCTCTCTTTCTCCCTCCCCTGTCCTCTGTCTAAAAATAAATAAATAATTTTTTTTTTTAAAAAGCTTTTGGGATTGCCATAGCTGGGAGCTGTGACTCAGGCTTTAGAGCCTACATCCTCAGCCAGGGCAAAGAGACAAGAGATGCAGGGTGTAGAGAGCTGAGCCCTTGGATGTCCATTAGGCAGACAGTAAGGCCAAAGATATCAAGCAAGGCCATCTTCAGCAGGGAGGATGGAAAGGCTGCCTCTTCACTCTATTATGCTGAAATAGTATTTTACAAAGGGATTGCCATACTGTTATTGCCCTAAATTACGGGATAGGTCAATAGTGGTTTTGGAACAGGAAAACATGGGGAAATGTGCTTCAGAGTAAAAAAAAAGTGAACACTCTTCTGATACTGATTATTGTGCAGCAGAGTACAGAGCTAAAGAGGAGCCTGAAAAACTCAACCTCCCTCCTGCTCTGTTTCCGGTCAGGTCTACCCACAAACCCAAAGTAGCAAACAAAGAGTGGGTAGAACACAGAGAAGGCTTAAGGTCCTACTGGTTTGGGCAACAATAGCAGCAGCAGTAACCACCTGTCTTTTGGATAAGGAACAAAACCCATCAAAGGGACAGACCAAATCAAATAGCATCTTTTCTACTTCTTAACTCCCAATCTTCAATTCTCAACTCATTAGACTACTCTATCCTTATCCTCTCATCTCCTTCTAATACATCTGGGGCAATCAGGAAGCTATGGTATTTCTGGTTGTGGTGTCCAGGGATGAGCTGTGCCTCCAAGGATGGCCATTTTATCCCTGGTCCCGTGCCTTGCTTATATTGTCTGTTGTCCATGCTTCTGAGCTATAGGAATTAATGCTGGGATTGGGTGTAAACCACCAAATACTATTTCCAGAAGAAAAAAAATGGGGCCATTAACAGACTGACTGAGAAGGCTTTTCTTTCAGTGGTTGAATAACAACTCTGTTTTCCTTTCTATTTCTTTCTTCTCATCATCAGGAGATTCTCAGGGTTTCTAACCCTCAAGCTTTCATTAACTCTTATGAGATAACAGAGTGCACCAATTCAAAGAGAAATTCCAGACACTCCGATTTCTTCCAATTACATCCCATGTATTTCTGCTACCAAACAAGAGAATTTTTTTTAAAAAAGCAAAACAGAGGTCTTTCAATTGAAGACATACAATTCAGGTCAGTGAGGAAAAAAACTCATAAATTTAAAGTTAAAATTAAAACTTCTGTATGACAAAAAGTAAGATCATATACAAAGTGCAGGATGATTTAAAAAGAAGGGCTGTTGTCTTTAACATAAAGAAGTTCTTACAGAGGAATAAAGGAACTGATCCAATGGAAAGAGGGACAGAAAAATCACTAATAAATCAGATGAAAAGATTCTTGATCTCACTAATAGTAAACTAAATTCAAGTTAACGTACCTATCATCTTGGTTTAAATTAGAAAAACGTCAGTGAAAATGGGAAGAACAAAGCACCCTCAAACATTTGATGAGGGGATAAGTTGGGGCACTCTTTCTGTATGAGCAATTTAAGAACATCTATCAATGACTTAAAATTTAAGAACAAGATAGTACTAATGTAAAGTTCTCCAAAGATGACCACAAAAAGCAGCTTGGAAAAAAAGGGCTCTTGTTGCAACCACAGCAAAAATTATAACTAGACTACAAAACAAATACCACCCTGAACTGTAAGAAAATTGAGCTGTATGAAAGTCCAACAACCAAGGAATTAAAGAAGCCACATTCATCTAGACAGGCCACATTACTAAGACAGGAGTCAAAGCAGCTCTACCAAACACACAGAAACAAACACAGGGAGGCTGTCAAAATGAGGAGACAAAGAAATATGGCCCAAATGAAAGAATAGAACAAAAGTCCAGGAAAAGAACTAAACAAAATGGAAATAAGTGTTCTACCAGATGCAGAGTTCAAAACAGTGGTTAGTAGGATACTCAAGGAACTCATTGGGTACTTCAACAGCATTAAAAAGACCTAGGCAGAAATAAAGGTTACACTAAGTGAATTAATGAAAAATTTACAGGGAACCAACAGTGGAGAAGATGAAACCGAGAGTCAAATCAATGATTTGGAACATAAGGTAAGAAAAAAATTCAATCAGAACAGCAAGAAGAAAAAATAATTGAAAAGAACAAGGATAGTATAAGGAGCCTCTGAGATATCTTCAAATGGACCAACACCCAAATCATAGGGGTGCTAGAAGGAGAAGAGAAAGAGGAAGAAATTAAAAACTTACTTGAAAAAATAATAGAAGAAAACTTCCCTAGTTTGGTGAGGGAAATAGACATACAAGTCCAGGAAGCACAGAGAGTCCCAAGCAAAATGGACACAAAGAGGACCACACCAAGACACATCATAATTGAATGCCAAAGGGTAAAGGTAAAGAGAGAATCTTAAAAACCGCAAGAGAAAAGCAGACAATTACCTACAAAAGAGTTCCCATAAGACTGTCAGCTGATTTCTCAAAAGAAAGTTTGCAGGCAAAAAGGGACCGACAAAAAGTATTCAAAGTGATGAAAAGCAAGGACCTACAACCTAGATTACTCTATCCAGCAAAGCTATCATTTAGAATGGAAGGGCAGACAAAGTGCTTCCCAGACAAGGTAAAGCTAAAGGAGCTCATCATCACCAAGCCCTTATTATACAAAATGTTAAAGGGACTTATTTAAGAAATAGAAGATCAAAACTATGAACATTAAAATGGCAATAAATTCATAACTGTCAACAGTTGAATCTAAAAAACTAAGCAAACAAGCGTAACAGAAACAGAATCGTAGATACGGAGGTCAGTTGGAGGGTTATCAGTTGGGAGGGGGAAGAGAGAGAATGGGGGGAAAGGTGCTGGGATTAAGAAGTACAAATTGACAGGTACAGAATAGACAGGGGGTTGTTAAGAACAGTGTAGGAGGTGGAGTAGCTGAAGAAGTTATATGCAGGACCCATGGACAAGAAGTAAGGGAGGGGACTGCTGGAGGGAAGAGGGGCTACCAGGCAGAGGGGGAAAAGGGGAAAAATTGGCACAACTGTAATAGCATAATCAAGAAAATATATTTTAAAAAGGGTTCTTATAGCCTAATCCCATTTGAGTAAAAAGTTTAAAAAGAGAAGGTAAATATGAACTGTAGGTATGTAATTTCTATGTTTACATATGCAAAGATCATTTCTAACGGATGTATAAGAACCTATTAATAGTGGTTAACTCTGAGGGGAGGAACTTGGGGATGGCAGGGGAAAAGGAATTGTCTTTTTATTTTATATCCTCTGTATGGTTTTAACTTCTTATGGTATGAAGGTGTTTTGTTTTTGTTTTATAATAAAGATTTAAAAGATTTAATACAAAAAGACATGCAATTAGCTGGAGAACCAATCCAAATATACACCTCAGAAAGCCACTTTTGAGTACATAAAAGGTTGATAAAATGACAATAAATACATATTTATCAACAATGAAATCCAAAAACCCCCCAAAATAAATGAACAGGCAGAGCAGACTCATTGATACAGAGAAGGTTTTGATGGTGGCCAGATGGAAAAAGGACTGGGGGTGGGGGGTTGAGTGGAAAGTGTGAAGAGATTAAGAAGTACAGATTAGTAGTTACAGAATAGTCACGGGGATGTACAGTGCAGCACAGGGAAAATAGTCAATAACAGTCTAATAACTATGCATGGTGTCAGATGGAGATGAGATTTTTTTGTTATTATATAACTTAGTAATTTATGTAATGTCCCGTCACTTGGGTGTCTACCTGAAACTAATACAATAATGTATGTCAACTGTAATAGAAAATGAAAAATGATATAATAAAATTAAAGTTAAAGAGTTGGGACAGTGGTGGCCAAGAGGTTCAGGCAAATGAGACAATGACATTTTAAAAGCTGAACGAGTTTCAACACGAGAGACCGAGTACACCAATGGACAATCGTGAGGCTCTCTGTAAAAGTAACAGTCTAACTCACAACCTTCAGCAACCAGGCCAGATCGGCCAGGTCTTGATCAGTAACTGCCAGCTTTCCTAATTTTTGTGCCTGTTTCCAACTTCAGAATAACCAGGGACCGCTACATCTGCTCCCCTAACAAATCCCAGAGGACGCTCTGGTTCTAATTAGCCTGCTGCCAGCTTCCCCATGCCAAAAGCTGCCACCAGGGCATACTGAAGGCTTTCGTTTTTCCCACTCTAAAGCTTTTATACTTTCCTTCCTGCATTTGATTCTCTGCCAAATGCAAGGGGTCATGGTTAAGTCCCTTGCTATAAAAAGCTTGGAAAAAATGGCCTTTGCTTGCTCTCCTTTGGGTAGTGTTTGTTTATTTTCACAAACACTAAAGTTTGAGTATGTGATATTTTCAGTGCAATATTTCCAAAATTTGCTTTATAACCTACAACAGAAATTATATACTTATTTTTTAATATGCTCAGTTTTATTTTTTAATAAACTAACTGTGGGTTGCATAAGCTATCAATGTGTGTAATTCCTGACCAGAAATTTAGGGAGGCTTGGGGCCTGAATAATTCAGGTGAACAACCGGTACAAGTAACTTTCTGTACTGCTGCTCTTTGGGGTCATGCTCATAGATAACGTCTCCTTCCTTCACATCTTTAGCGCTGAGGCCTGCCATGAATTTTAGTTCTGCTCAGCCATGAATTTTAGTTCTACGTGTCTATTCACAACCACCTCTCACCAGAAGATTCCTCCAGGGGTTCAAACTGGGCATACGTAAAAGTGAAATCATTTCCACACTTCATCTCCACCCAGTTACCTTCCTCCTCCACCGTAAATCACGTGTTCTTCCCTCCTGATCTTCTTAAAGTTTTTATTTTTATTCTCCCTTCTATCTTGCCTATACTTTATATTTCCACTGCCTCTTTCCCAACCAAACCTTCATCACAGCATTCTGAATGAAAGCAAAAGAACCTCCTTTCCAGGCTGCCCACATGCCGTCTTGCCCTGGTCCCATTTCCCGTCTACTGTCAGGGTAAAGGAGCACTCTAATTATGTATTCCTGATGGTCAGAAAGCATTACTGACCCCCTTTGTCCATAGCAATCCTCCTTTTCCAATCCTATCTCCCACTGTACTTCCTTACCCAGCACAGAAACCTGAGCTCAGTCATATAAATCAGTGATTAAAAAGCTGAAATGGCACTTGAAACATGAGATTTATCAGGAGCATCCTCCCTGAAGAGCTCTACAGCTTGGAATAGCTTCCCTGGCTTCGAATCTGACTATGACGATCTGGTCCATGAGTCATTGAGGTGGCCCATCCCTAACAGCAGTCTGATCACTCAGTGAAGGATATGAACTGATAAGGCAGACAGATACAGGGCGACATTGAGGATCTTTATATTTAAAAGAGTATAATCTGCTTGCAGATCCAGAATTGTTTAAGGCAGGGAGCTCCCCAAACCTTCAAACACTCCCTTCTCTAATATCCTAGCCTACTCTACTATATATCATTTCCTACCCAAATTAAAGACATCTGTTTATTTTCACTACCAGACCATGAGATTTCAGAGGGCAAGTTCTGTGTCTTATACATTTTTATATTCTCACATTGCCCATGGTAAGGATTTAATAAATATTTATTATTAAAATGAATTAGGGCCCATTCTCATTTGATCATAAAACAGTTGTCATTAATTTCACATGCCAGGTATTAATTTCACATGCCATTGTCACATGCCACTTATTACACGCCAGGTATTAATTAAGTGATGACCTCACTTAACAGGATGGTAAAATTGAAATTCTGACTAGGTTCCTGGTTCAATGGATATAGAAATCCCCAGTGAGGTGTCAAATTGCCGTGTGAAGGTTGGTTGGTACATATTCTGTGAGTCCAACATCTCCTTGCCCACCTTCAGGGCAAAATGCAGCAAAACATACCTATCCTGTTACTATGCAAGAAGAGGAGAGAGTTATTACATGACCCCTGGAGCTGGGGGGCAAAATGTCCTAAAACAAGAACCAGGTTGATTCATCGTTTGGTGAGGGAGATGAGGGATGTTTCCATGTTGTGGTGAACCTTTGCTCCGAGTTTATCAAACAACGGAAGGGAACCCATTTCCTATAGGTCAGATTTGGCCATGTCAAGGAATGAGATCCCCAATGGAGAATATTTTGTGTTCCAGATCTCAGTTTCAGGCACTGACTTTCCCCTTTTGAAACCTATTTCATAAAATAAACATTTAAGCGAACCCTCAATGTACTAGGGGAAAAAAACAACTCTTATGAACACATTGCCTCCTTCCTACATGATCTGATGCCCATAGACCTCCAGGGTGGATTTAAAAGTTCTTCCCACCAGGAACACACTGGAAAAACAACCAACCAACAAAAACTACTTTTTTTGGACTCACCATCTATCTTGCTATGGGTACCAAACATAGAATAAATATAAGACCATGTCTTTGCTAACATCTGTATTTATTATTCAACATGTTGCAAGTTTATAGAGTCTGTGTGGGAACTCACACGTCTCAGTTCCTTTCTGCTATTCTATTCTTATTTCCCAGCAAGTGCCTATGACATTAACAACAGGGATAGCTCTGCAAACTCTTAACACATAATCTACATAAATGTAGATCCCAAGGACTCAGCAGGGTCCAGAGGCAACTAGAAAGCTGCTTTTAGAAAGCACTAACTTAGGCTGAACTCTGCTGCGCTTCTGAGAAGGATGAATGACTGTTACCATGATTAAAAAATAGATCCTGCTTAACCTTATCCATTGACTGGGTCAGAAGGGTACAGAATTGACATCCAAAACCAGGGTCCAGGAACTAGATTCAAACCTTCTGAGGAATAAATTCCAGGAATTGAGCAAGTATTCACATATCCATGCCTTAGCTGCCCAAGGACTATGACCAATAATATCCACCTCATTGGTCTCACAGTTACAATAATCAAATGAAATAAATACATGAGAGATGTGTTTTGGAAACCATGAACAATCATTCAAAGATGATGTTCTATTATGGGTTTCAGTATTTAGTTGTTTCCTAAAATGTCAAGTCATCCTCATTCTAGAGCCTCATTTTTTTTTTCTTAACCATAATCAACTACAAAATGATTCTTGCGCAGTGGTCCCCAATCTTTCTGGCACCAGGGACCAGTTTTGTGGAAGACAATTTTTCCATGGAGATAGGGGCCTGTGGAGGCTGCTGAGGGGTGGAGACAGGAGGCGGAGCTCAGGTGGTAATGCGAGCAGTGTCCATGGACAGGAAGGAGGGAGGTTGGAGACCCCTGCTATACAGTACTCATGCCAAATACATTTAACCTGAATCTCATGGATAGAAAAGGAACTGACCAACCCCAAACTTGAGACATTGTACAGGGTGACTAGGTCATGGGAGGGAAATAAGAGAAAACAAGAACAGGCTGTGGAGGTGTTCTAGATGAAAGGAAAAAGCAATGTGACCACTAAAGGCCATGCAAATGGACTTGTGGCATTTAAAGAAATGCTCGAAAAGGTCATTATTGGAATAATTGGGTAAAATATTAAATACAAACTAAATGTTAACTATTATATCAAATTTAAATTTCTTGAGCTTTATCACATAAGTAGGAAGGAGAGCTTGCTTGTTTTTAGGAGGTACACACTGAAGTATTTTGGAGTAAAGTGAAATGACAACTGCAACTTTCCTATCATCCAGCAAAAACAAAACTATATTTATATGTGAAAAGAGAGGCAAACGTGGAAAAGAATTAACAATTGGTAAATGAAAAGTGACATATAGAAAAGGGTTCATTGTACCAATTTTTTTTAACACGGCCGAAAGTCTCAAGTTTTTAAAATGAAAATTGGGAGGAGGGGAGAGTCTATGCTTAACAATAAACAACAAAAGTGAACTTCAAGAGGAAGAGAAATCCCATTTTTGGAGTACTAGTCAGAGTGTGGCCTCTATCCTTGTAGTGACACAAAATGGAAACCCAAGGCAAAACTGAGCATTTTTGTAAAAATTGTATTGCATGCCAAGCCTAGAAAAAGGGCTGGCACATTGACATAGGACATGTGTGGGCCTGTTTTTAATTGGGTTGCATGGAATGAGTGGCTTGGCTACTTACTAATCATATAACTTCTCTATACAAAAATTTTCTCAATTGAACATGGAAGGTATAATAGCTTCCTTTCCCAAGGGGTTTTATAAGAATTAATTAAGAAAGCACATAAAAAACAGTTAGAAAATCTTTTTTACATGCTATTACTGTTATTTCTATTACTACTATTATTGATATCACCATCATCATCCTCATCATCAAGTGGGGTCTAGGGAGGGCTGCCTTCCCTTTATTCCAATAATGGGAATAAGTCTGATGGTGGCTAAAATTCCCTGGGCATCTACTCTGTGCAAGCACTTGACCGAATGCTTTAATTTTAAGATGGAAATAGTTTTTCCCCAGAGTCGCCTCATATGTGCTTTAGATGACGAGATTTGGGACTTTGAGCAGATGAGAGTTAGATGAGATTTTGAATTTCGAGTTGTTGCTATAATAGGTTAAGACTTTTGGGGATGTTGGGATATGATGAACATATTTCCCATGGGGATGAATGTGAATCTTTGGGGGCCAGAGAGTTGATTATAGCAGACTGGAAACTGGCCCCCAAAATATCAAAGCCCTTATCACAAGAACCCATAAGTGTAACATTTTATGGTAAAAGAGACTTTGGAGGTGTGAATAGGGATTTTAAGATAAAGGGATTTTCCTGGAACATCTGGGTAAGCCCTAAATGTAATTACAAATACCCTTATATGAAGGATAATTGGGATAGTAGACACCGAAGAGAATGAGGTAATGTGACTACTGAAGTGGACATTGAAGTGATGTGGCCACAAGCCAAGAAATGCTAGCAGCCACAAGAAGCTGGAAGCAGCCAGTGATAACATCTCCCCTAGAGCCTCAGGAGGGAATGGGCCCTACTGACAAACTGATTTTGGTCTGATGAAACCAACTTCAAACTTCTGGACTTCAGAACTGTAAGATAATACATGTGTGTTATTTTAAGCCACAAGGTTTGTGGTAATTTGTTACAGCAGCCATAGAAAATGAACAAAGCCATAACTGGAGGAAGAGAACTCAGTTCTATCCAACGTCCCATTACATGGGGTCAAGGACTTCTGCTGCAACCAAATGCCTAACTTAGCTCAGAACCTCCTGGCATCCAAAGGAAGAAGACGAGAATATCAGATTATAAAATGGTCATTATCTAATATAATAAAAAGTATTTGTTATTAGCAGAGTGAAACTTTTTCAAATATTCAGAATTTTTAAAAGATCCCATGAAAGGGCTACCATTCTAATGGACAATAATATCTTTAAATTTTCGCTGATGATGCATCTCTATTCTTCTTTGGCTTTAGGCATAAGGTGAAATCACTGCTCTGTGAAAGACTTTCTAAGCTGTAGGAAGCTAAATAACCATCTAGGGATGATGTATACTGCAGATGCATAATAAAACAAAGAGAATAATTAGCATGTCCCCCATAATGGGTGTGTCAGGGGGGTTCATAAAATTTATTATACAAACAAAGACACTGACAGTGAAAAGCAGTATTGGGATAACAGGTTCAAACAGAAACTGTTCCAGACAAGATGAGACACAAGATCCTATTATTATACACAACATCCTTATGATCTAGGAGAGAGCCTGGCCAAATCTACAGAATGCCATTTCAAAAGAATGTGTTAGTCCCTGACTAAGACTAAAACAATTTTTTTTCAGGGCTCACAGTCCTTCTAGATATCAGCATAAATTATCTTCTGTGGACTACTAACTTTTAATTTTATAAATAATATTATAAAATAAATATAATTTTATAAATTAAAAAGGCTACCCAGAATTCAAACATCTAACAAATCAAATATATTATTCTTCCAGGACTTATAAAATATGCACACATATATTTCATTTTATAATTGCCATTTTAGCAAAGGTAACAATTTTTTTCTTTTTCAAGTTTCTAAATTGTCATGGCATTTATCATTTTAATACTTGTATAATGCTCCAGTGAATAGAATTATATATTAGATCTATTTAAACAGTATTCTTTCATTAGATATTCTGGTCTTTTCCCCATTTTGCTGATAATTTACCATAAATAATGTGAAATTGAAATGCATGTTTTGAGTCAATAAATTTTCCCTGTCCAATTATTTTAAGATAAATTCTGAGAGGTGAGATCACTTGCATCAAAGGATTCTCAACTTCTTGTCTGAAGTCTGTTCATGGTCTACAATCAGGGGTGTCCAAGCTTTTGGTATCTCTGGGCCACAGTGGAAGAAGAAGAGTTGTCTTGGGCTACACATTAAATATACAAACACTAACAAAAACTGATGAGCAAAAAAAAGGTTTTAAGTAAATTTACAACTTTGTGTTGGGCCACATTCATAGCCGTCCTGGGCTGCATGTGGTCCGCAGCCCACGGATTGGACACCCCTGGAACATCATTGAAAGGACCATTGCATAACATGATGGGCAATGTCTTTAAAATGACCAAGTTTGTTTTCCTTGTCCAGTTTATACGGAATCTGTGTCCACAGTGTCAAAACCAAACGATGCAGAGTTGGTCCATGGGGAAAGTGGCAGCTCCAGGAGGCGGAGTCTCCCTCCCCCAGTCTCATCCACTGTGGATCTTAGTTATAATGTCACCTTAAGAACAACTGGCTCAGTCCATTTTCTCCTGGTCAGAGCAGAGCAGGCCAGAGAAGCAGGATACTATTTTTGGTCAAAATTGGTATTTAAAAAAATCTGTTTATTTACAGCTCCTATAACATTTTCTTGGCAATAGCCCCCTATTTTTCTTAGGAGGACTCACTGGGGAAAAATAATGCCCTGTATATATTTTTTTGTTTTTCATTTAAAACATAACTGTGCAAAGATAAATATATAAGATTGTTTCATCACTGAGGTACTGTTTATCATAGCAGAAGCAAAAAACAAAAATTAAAAAATAAACTGTACCCTAAAAATCCATCAGCCCATCACAAAAAAATTAAATATGTACATTAGTACATCAGTACAAAAGAAAGAAGCAATCTACAAATCTTGATTTAAAAAGATCTCAAATATATATCAGGTGAAAAGTGTCCATGTATGTTCACATTTATGTAAAGCAAAATAGAACTATCTATGCACACAAATATAGTTTTAAAATTATGGAAGAACAACAAAAATTGATAATAATCTTAACTCTTGGGAATGGTTCTGGAGTTGATGGTATGAAGAACAATTTTTACTTCTTATCATATACCCTTTTCTACTATTGCAACTTTGAGCCATGAGCATGATCATCATAATAACTAGGTAACCAAGAAAGGGATTATCCAGTAGGCAATCAAGAAAGGGAGTAGCCAGTAGGCATTGACTGATAACCTATTTTCTATTAGGAGTTACAGTGATTACAAAATATATAAGAGATGGTGTGTTTTCAAGCCAGCTGAATCTTGGAACTCTGTGAATCTGAGCAGGTGTCTCATTTATGGCACCCCTGGGGAATCTTAGGCAAGTGGATTATCTGCTCAGTTTCCTCAACTATAAATCAGAATAACATTTATTTCATGGGTTTCTGATGTGATTCTGATAGTGCCTACATCATAGCACATGTTAGACACATACGATTAATACCACCTATACCTTCAAAGAGATCAGAATCAAGTTCAGATTTTCCAAGGGTTCTGTGGAGTACTATGTGTCTGAGAGTTTTACCACATGAATATCGTGAAGTCACATAAGTCTGAGAAATGCTCTCTTTGAGAGTCACAATGGACATCAGGCTTTTAAAGGTTCTGAAAAATTACAGCAAAGTATTTCCTAAAAGTCCTCCTGCCCAAAGGGCTCCCCGTGCTCCATTATTTTACAGCATAACCACCCACAGCATATGATGTTTGCTAATCAGATTGAATTAAACCACATTTACCCTTACTCCTACTACTATACTCTTACTTTACCCAAATATTCTGGAAATGACAAGCTTTGCAAATAAAATTTCTATTTTCACTTGATTATCTCAGGCTTTATAATATTACCAAAGAAAAACACCCAACACCAAAAAAGTTAATAATCTGCAGCTATCACAAGGCTCATTTTGTTAAAGAAATGCCCCCAATTGAAGCTCTTCATGCCTGTCAGTAAATGAAAAAGAATGGGTTAGAATCTGTTTGAATTTTATCTTCTCTGACTTCCTCATCCTCAGACACCACTTTCATGTTTGAAAAGGCTATTTCTGACATGCTCCCTAAAGGCCTGGAAAACCTTACAAAGTGCTGTTTCAAAGGACTTTGGTATTAGACATAGCTAAGTTTGTCTTTGTCATTCAGGCACTTTCTAGCTACTAATTAGTGCTAATAACTTACTATTTACTATTTTCATGATTTTTAGGGAATGTTACTTAACACTGGACATCGATTTTTTAATCTACAATGGTCACAATAATTCTTATTTCATGTAGTATGGTGGATTGTTTTTGAACGATGGCTTCCACTATTCCTGATCCTGTATTATCCATCCTCTTTTTCAATATAACCTGCAAGCTCCTCCCATGAAGAGGTAGAGTCTATACCCTCGCCCCTTGAATCTGGGCTCTTTGGGATTTGCTTTGAACCCAATGAGGCAGAAGTGGCATTATGCCAGTTTCAAGCCTAGGTCTTTACCAGAGGCTATGCATACTCTTGCTTTTGCTCTTGGAATTGCCCCTTTCCCAGCTACCACATGAAAAATCCCTGGCTAGCCTGTGGGATGATGAGTGATCATATGAAGAAGAGGCCTGTTTTTCCATCAAAGATACCCCAGCCTAGAGCCAGCCATACTCCAAACATGTGAGGAAGCCCGGCCTAGACCATCAGAGTCAAGTCTCTGACCTGCATGTGACCACAGAGTCAAGAGTGAGCCCAGCCAAGACCAGAAGCACCACCCAGTTATGCATGAATGCGTGAGCAATAATAAATGCCACTGAGCTGGGGGACACTGGTTATGCAGCTATACACATGGCTACACATGTGTATTGTAGGATATATAGTCAGGATACACATGACTGTCTTAACAATTAAAAAAGTTGATATATTTATGTTTCTAAAATAGTTGATATATTTATGCTTCTTATGACAAAGCTTATTAATATGTTTAACATATATACACGGACAACAAATAGAACAGTATGCCTCTTTTTTTTTTTTTTTTTTTTTTTTTTTTTTTTTTTTTTTTTTTAGAGAGAGGAGAAGGGAAGGAGAAAGAGCAATGTATGGTTGCCTCTCACATGGCCCTCATGGGGACCTGGCCCGCAACCCAGGCATGTGCCCTGACTGGGAATCGAACCGGGACCGCCTGTTTCCCAGCCCGCGCTCAATCCACTGAGCTACACCAGCCAGGGTAACAGTATGCCTCTTGATAAAAGTATAATAGAGATCTCATTCAAGAATGTTATAATTGCTTAATGTTGAAAGACATTAGCAGTTTACATTATCATTAGAAAGTAAATTATTTAATTCTATTTGCTGACCATGATAGTTAATAATGTTCCAAATTGTTATGGCAACCTCCAAGTAACTCAGAACAACTGATACACAGATGAAAGATACCCATCCAATTCCACAGTCCAATCTGAATAATACCTTTAATTACTGCTTGCTCCCGTATCTTTGGTGCCTAGCACGGTGCCCAGCATGGAGGCAGTGCTCTGTCAGCATGGCCCAGTGGTTAGGAGCAAGGCCTCAGGTGTCAGACTTTCTGAGTCTGAACCCCAGTTCCTTCAACCCCTTTGCCTTGCCTCAGTTTCCTCTTCTGCAAAGGAGGATAACAACCTTGCTTACTTTTTTTCATTTGTAATAAGGATTAAGTGAGATTCCTTAGGTAAATCACTTAGAATAGTACCTGACCCACATAGTCAATGCACAATACATGTTGGGTATTTCTCTCTGTTGAGTGACTTCAGTTTTAAACGTATTCTAGGGCACAGAGCCTGTGCAGAAGTTCGGGCCATGTGCGTGTAGCCACCACCTTCAGGGCTCCCTGGTTCTCTAAGGCTTTCAGAAGCTCTCCTGCAAACACTAAGGCAAACATCAAAGAGACGACTAGAGGAAGCAGAGTTTCTAGAGATTTTGTGAAGAATTTAAATGTCATGTCTCAGCAATTGTGATGAAACAGACTGAAATAAACAACACTGTATTAATTCAGGATCTATGGTCAGTATGCCTGATACTTACAGGTGCGTACCTATTGCTTTTTCTGCAAAAGATTCCATTAAACAAAACCCACTGTCCATGACGCAGGCACGAGGGGTAGAACCCCAAGCCACTGCTTTCTCCAGTTTCATTTTGGCCACTCACCCATCAACAAGCCTGTCAGACCTGCGCTTTCACACGGATTTGCACCGGATAATTTGGCTGATGACCCGAGGCTGATATGAGGACCCAGATTTCAATTAAAGGTGAACAGACAACTTATTTGCACTCATATTATCTTTCCTTGTAGAACCTCATTATTTTCCTTCCCAGAACCCCTATCTATCAAACTAAGTAGAGAATTGCTATCCCTACAATTTGTTAACAGAAAATAAGGGGTATATAAATCATCCCCAACCTTCATGTAATTTGCCCTTGATTTCACATTTAGATTCTTCATTGTGTTAAGCACTTTTGAATTTCATCTTCTCAATGGTCACACGTGGGATCCTGTAAGGTCAAAGTTTACCTCATTTATCCTGCAACAAGTATTTTTCCCAAAATGTACGTCCTCCTTAAACAAGAAGACAGAATGGAAAAACCAACCAATATACATGGAACGATAGTCATACAAACAACTCGCCTGGGTGTTACCGATTTAATTCTACCAGGAGGATCACCAGACAGGCGCCTCCTGTTTACCTAACTACGCTAATGGATGAGTGAGGTAGCCCTTGTTAGATGAATGGATCAGATATAGTCTAGAAATATTCTTGTCTCTTCCTGTTCTCTCCCCGAACCTTTACCTTCACAGTTAAACATAGGCTTATCCAAACTATATTTTTTTAAATCTTCCTTTCATAGTAAAGAAACTGCACAAAAAAAAATGAAGTCAGAACTAAAAAATGGTTTATCTTTTCCATACAGCATAGTTCACTGAAATTCTTTCTACAGGGAAATGTGAGGCTTGGTTTACCTCTGGGAATCACCCGGAAAAATTAACAGCTACCCAGGGACTTAGCTTGTGTCAACAACAAGCCAAATACAACTTGCCAAACTCATTTAATTGTCTGCAGGATACAGTCGGTCTTCCTCTACCTCCTTGCTCAGACATGATACGCCAGGTTACATAAAACTAAATTGGCATTCTCCATCCTAATATTTTCTCTAGCTCAGAGAACCAACCAGCCAGGTGGACAGCAGCAAAGAGTAAGACTCCATCCAGGCAAAGCTGAGAAAGTCAAGCAGAAGAGCCATTTCTAGATAAAGATACATAAACCCCAGCCTGTTTCCTCTAAATGCTTGTACAATTTTTAAAAAGAAGACCATCACTACTCACCCCAGCACTTCCTGCCCTTTCTCTCTTTCTACTTCAGCAATTTCTAAAGTCACAGACGGGAGGGTTGGACAGAACAGGGCAGAACATCCACGTGTGAGTGAGTCTATGGACCATCTGAGTGGTCCACAGGCAATCCTCCAGCTACCTTGGGACCAACAGCACAGTGATGCTCAATGAAAGATCAGATGGCTGAAAACACAGCAAAAGCTTTTCAAGCACCTAAGAGTCTAAAGCAGTGGTGGGGGCTGAGGTCCCAGAAGGGAGCCACCCTCCCCTCACCAGTGCAGACTTCCACACTCCACCCATCTGCATGGCAGTTCCCATGGAAATGGAGGTGGAAAGAGAGCCACTAATTGTGAGCTGCTTCTTGTGCAATCAGGTTCAAAATAAAAACAGAGAGCCTCTCGCACTGGGGAAATGAAGAAGACAGCACCCGAATCATGAAAACTGGCATCCAGCAAGATGGGGAGGATGTCTCTGCTCCCCACAAGCCACCAGGGATGGCCATGGTCACAGGAGGCCGTGCTCTGAGATGGACATGCTTGGGATGGGTCCTGGTGTCCCAGATGTACTGTCGTTGAGTCTGTGACACTGGCTTGGCCCATGAGTTTCAGAAACATATAGTCAAAACCTGAAGGTAAAGTATTTATAGGGAGCAAGTGGCAGAGAGAGGCTGAATCTGTACCAAGTGGATTTTTCACTTTAAGTTTGCAGCATTTCCCTCTTTGCCTGTACTGTATCTCAGCTCTAGAAGGTAAGTCTGCATCTGCGACCCCGAGGGGCATGGGGGGTCATAGAGTATACACAGCCTCCTCGTGCTTAGCTGCTGGGCCCTCCCTGGAGCGGAGGTGACTCTGACAGGGTCGCAGACACCAAGTTCTTTCCAGCTGCAGAAACAGATGACACTCATCCCATGATGGGGAAACCACAGCCTTGGCCACACGAAGCACTGAGTTTTCCACTATCCAGGTTGTAGATTCTTGTCTGTTTGGGTGACACAGGTGGGTGTGTCCAAACCAACCAATAATTACATGGAGCAGAGACTGCCCTTCTCTTGTACAGCCAGAAGTAGGAGGAGTGATGGAAAAGTGTGCTCCAGGCAGTCATTATGGGAGTGCAAAGGAAATGGTTACTATTCTCTACTGGTGCTGGCAAATATTCCCCAACTAGGCTGGACTTTTGCCCTTGGCACAAAGAACCAGCAGGACTATTATTCCTGTGGCCCTTCATCCAAAATGGGTGCCTGTTTTCTGCAGGGGAGAATGAATCTTATCTCCTGGCCAGAGAAGGACAGAGGCCTGGGTGTCCGGGTAGGAAAATAGGTTTGAAGGTTCATCCCTTCGCTATTAATCTGTCATTGTAAAACTTCCATGTCCTGTCTTCCCATGGACAGCTGGAGCCCCTGGGCCTTTTTCTGAGATGACCAAGAGGAAAGCTTCCATGAGGTGCCTTTATCGTATCAACAGAAGGAGGACTGACGGAAATCTTTCCAGAGGCCACTTGTGGAATGTCTTCTTGTTTGGTGGCACTGTCCAGTGGCCACATGAATTAGAGCCACGGGAGATGAAGGAGCCAGGGCTAATTCTTGATTATCCAAACTATGGGTTATCTCAACCCCTGAAATCTCTCCCCCTTCCAACTGCCTCCTGCGTCCTGGGTCATTTTCACTGCTTGTTATCACCGGCACCAGAGGGAAGGCAGAAGAGATGAAGGGGAAGGAAATTCAAATGAATCTCTCCTGCCACTTGTTAGCAGCTCTGCTCCCAAGTATACAAGGGGGAGGCAGCTGCAGCTCTTCTGTGGGTTTCAGTTCTTCATGCTATTCTCGTCCCCCCTGCTGCCAGGCAATATCGAGTGGGCTGCATGGAAATGATCTGTGGGATGAGAGAAGAAAGGAGGGAGGGGGGAAGCTCCCTCCAACAGTCGCTTCTTCAAAGAATAGGAAAGGGAATTATATGCTCAGTGGCAGCACGCCACACAGATTAGTCCAAATTGTATTAAACAAACTCCTGTTTGGAAGCATCTTATCCCTTCAGAACTGGAGGCACAGGGATGCTGAGACCATACTTAGAGCAATTATAATGCAGAGGATGTACCGATTGTCATAGCAGCACAAGAGAAAATGAGAAAGTATTCTTAAAAGAGTATGCCAAGGACAGCAAAAGCAGAAACAAGCAAAGACTGTCTCCAAACCTTAAAGAATAATGAAGAGAAAGGAAAATACACTGAGATGTTTAAACCCACTCTCGCCAACACAGATAACATGGCAGAGGGAGGATGGAACCCTTGAGCAGGAGCGAATGTCCTCCTCTCTCTGAGTTTATGACACAGGAAGGGATTGGATTATGGTTACCAACATCCTGTCCTGCTCTGTGGTGGACACTGAGATGTGTCCACCCCCATGAAGGGCTCATACCAGCTGCTGGGAATGCTGGTGACAGAGAACTTCCAGCTACCAGATGCGTTGGGGTATATGTCCATGGCAGACTTGCTTTGCATTCCAGCCAAATGACTGACCACATCCAATGGCTCACTCATATAGGAAGACAAAGGCCTGGCCATCTTGGCCTAATGTGGCTCAGCTCTGCAGGGCCATTCTAGATCCAGGGCTGCCTGTGGCATTGGCTGAGGCAGCCACTGGGTCTGCATCACAGCTCAACTTCACCCTCCCTCTGATCCATCCCATCGCATCCACAAATGTTGATCTCAGGGATCCTCTTAATAAGCCCCTTGCATGTGGAACCCCATCTCCAGTCTTCTCCCTTACAAGCTCAATGTGCAGTAATCACTACTTCTTTCTCATCCTGCCTGGGATGTAGAGCTTATCGCTTTTTCTGAGCTGCAGATGCACGTTTGTGTGTGCTGTCGGTGTACGTAAGAAAAGCTATGGAACCAGTCAAAGGAGAAATACAGGTTGGGGGTGGGGTGGGCAATGCCAGTGAGAAAAATGCTTTCAATGAGACGAATGGAAATAGAATAAAGAGATTTGGCTTCACATTTATTATTAAAAGAGTCAGTATTGAAGTGACCATAAGGAACACGGAACACCAAAAAGTCGCAACTATATCAGTCAAGAAATGTTTACGGTGTCCGTATCAGGTCCAAGCATTGGGAGAAAAATAGTGGATGGGAACAGCATGGTGTTCCGGGAAAGGTAAGGGGCATAATCTGTGCGAATCCCCTACTGTAGCTCAACCCATTGATGAGCAAGTAACCTTTTTGGCTAAGCCGGGGAACACGACATTTTCTATTGGGGGGAACTGCTTGCAAAACAATCTTAGAGAATGTTTGCCACCAGATAAAGACATCAATAGCAGAGAGACTGGACTGAATTATTGATTGATCTGGACACACTCCCCCACTGAATGTCATTAGACACAGCCTTTAGACCCTACGCCTGGGAGGAGTCAAATGGGCTACAGCTCAATCAATGGAGATTCATGAAACCAAGATCTTCCTGAATTGTCTTATAGGAGTTTCCCATCAACTGACCTGCCTGAGAAATTTTAGAGCCAAAAAATAGAATAATATGCAGCTATTTTTTAAAAAAGGTGAACACACACACATGCGTACATATAGGCACATATGTAAAGTCTACCACGCTCTAACATTAAAAGAAAAAAAAGTCAATTGTAGAATAGTGTGCATGGCAGTATAATTCCATTTTAATCAGCAAATACATATATAGCAGCAGAAACTACATCGGATAATTTCACAATTACCAACTCATTGAACACACATAACCACCTTTTAAGAAATTTACAAATGTAGGCTCCATTTTCCAGGTGAAGAAATCGAAGCACCGAGAAATCAGCGAATGTGCGCACGGTCACAGAGTCAGCAAGTGGCCCAGCCAGCGCTGGAACTGCTCTCTCATCAACGCGTTGCCGCTGGCCTTTGCCAGCAGGAAGTGTAGTGACACCGCCTAACCTCTGGGTGGTGTCTTAGGGTTTACCACGTTTTCCAGAGCTGTGGCTGCCATTTCAGTGCTTCACAAAATTTTCAGTGCTTCTTCTGGGAACTAGCAGGATTGTCCTTCCCTGTCCTCTCTGAAGTTAGATGCGGTCATGTGACCACTTCGGCGAATGAATTCTGAGCAGAACTTAGGTAATTTTTAAGCCCCCCTGGCTCCCCTCTGCATCACACCCCCTCCCATCTTCCTGGATCAGTCGGTAGCTGGGAAAAGCAGATTCCCTCACTGACTCATGCTGCTCATGTACTGCAAATAAGACATAAACTTCTTTGCCTTTTAAAGTCACTGAAATGGGACTTATTTACTACTGCAGCATCGCCAAGCCCATCCTCACCATCACGGTTGCTTAACCTCTTTCCACATACTAGTAGGATGGAGAGCCCTTCGGCAGCAGACACTGGGGCTCGAGAATCCTTTGAGGAAAGAAAGGACAACTTGAGTAAAGTCAAGAAGGCCAGAAAGTATATTTGAGTAAGTGCAAATATCCGGTGTCTGTGCGGGTACTGAAGTGTTGACCAGGGGAAAACCAGAGTGCTGAATGCCATGTGAATACGGAGTTCATTGTGAACTTATGAAATGTAGAAAGTTATTAAAAGAAGTGGGGCAAAGGACCAGAAATTGTCAGAGAAAAGATAGAAAAGTGTAAGCAAAGACGCAGCATATGTATGGTCAAGGCCAAGACATCAAGATTTTCCCACCAACCTGCCCAGTTCCTGACTCTGCACGGTCCTTTCAATACCACGCAGATTGAGACTCAGACTTGCTTTCATGGGAACTAGCTGTACGGGCCAGTTCCATGCAATCTGCTTTCACCTTTGGGTCCTTGGCCACTATCAGAAAATGCAAAGCCTTCCCAGACAGGGCTGGAACGTTCCCAACTTTATTTTTAAAAAGAGAGAGAGAGAAAAAAAAAAAAAGATACCAAGGGAATGTTCACCCTGTTGTGATCCTGACTGAATAACCAGCAAACCGTTTACACTGGCTGATCCACCGGCAGAAATGGGACAAATCCACAGCAGACAGTTCAGCCAGAGCATCCTGAGACAGCGTGGAAAGGAACAAGCCTGTAGACTAAGGATCGGCCAGTGTCAGACATTACCATGCCTTAGGCTCAGAAGAGCCCAAAGAGCTGGCTCCAAGATCTGCCTGACAAATTGCTGGAAAGTAAGAATAGAGGCTTATTCACGAGAAATTCTGCTGCAGGTAATTTAGGAAAAGTGTGTGTCCCGGCGCTGCCCAAATATGCAGAGGGATACAAAATGGAAGTCTGGCCAGGCTGCTCCCGGAGCCAGAACTGATAACTAGCAGGCTGCAGTGTGGTGGGAGCTGTCCCGCTCTGCGCAGGCGGTGTGTTAGGAATGGAGTCTGTGACTAGTTTCAGGGCTTCGATAGGGTAGAAACCTCGGGCACCTATGGGTCCACACAGCCACAGCCCTTACGTATTGGACCTTCAACAGCGGCTGTGCTTCCATCCTGATCTGCACCCTACAGCCCTTGGTAGGGCCCTGCCATGACTCTCTCTGCTCCTTGGGAAATCCAACCCCCTGCAGACCCTTGCGAACCCCTTCTTCATTTGGCTTAAACAGTGGGACCCCAGGAACTGTGCTGCCGCAACTGCTCAAATCTGGCTTTGCCAACATTTAGAAATTACAGACGCTGCTGCAGCAACTTATCAAACAGATGAAATGACTGTGATGTGAATGCCATCCTGAATTAAGCCAGTGCTTGGCATGCCCCTACAGGTGTGATCTGAACTGCTGTCTTCTACCTGGATGGAGCAAGGGAAGCCCTGTAGCCTCATGCATTTCCCTTCCCTCGATCCTGACCTTTCTTAAAACCTCCCTCCATTTCCAAAAGGTATGACTGAAGTCTCAGCATGCCTTGGGACTAAGCATGATTAGAATATAAAAGATCTTAAAATTGAGTTGCTGGGGTTTAACTGGTATGACAAAAATGAAGACAGGTTGTTTTTGCACGTCACTTTTAATACACGCTGCAGAATGCCTGTGTAGAGAAATACAGCGTGTAAATTAGGAAATCGCAGATCTCGCATTGTGCTGGGTAAACACAATGGAAAAGTGAAATAAAAAATAGAGAGCTAATTGATTTGGAATAAATAATAACAGAAATCTTTCGATGCTAGTGTTCTTTGGGTGAACATCACATGCAATACGCAATGGGAAGGCAAAGAACCAGCCTGCAAGGGTAATGACACCTGCCGTGCGAGAGCTCTGAATTGAGGGGGCTTCACAGAAGGCCAGCGTGGCTTTCAAATGAACAATTCCACCACCAACGAGAACATTTGATTTTTTCCAGGCTGGGGTCTGTCTCTCTGGTGGCGCCTGGCCAGGAAACCTATTTTTCCATCTCAGTGACAGGACTTCCTGGGGGAAAATAAATAGCTCTTCCCACCAGGAACGAAAGTAAAAGGCAATGTAGTTGTGCAGTGGACCAGGTGACTAGAGAGCAACCAAAAAAGTTCTCTTCCATAGGTGACAATGTGTGTGTGCAGGGGTGAGGGTGGGAGGGAGCAAAGCAGAAAGAGGGAGTAAGCGTGAGAATTTATAAGGGGAAATGGCAATAATGGCACACAGATTACATGTTGAGGAGATCTAAATCCTAGGCAATGTGGAAGAAAAACAAAATCAGCACGAAATGAGTGGGTAGGACAAAGAGGTGGGGCTGGCGGCAGAGCTGTTGCCCCATCCTGGGTGAGAAAAGATTGAGGGTTAACTGCACAACGAGGCTACGGTATAAAATGGATCTGGTTAACTGCAGAATCTGGTAAACCCTGCACATGCTGACTTATTAAAAGGATAGTTTCATTTAAATTTTCAACTCAAGAGCCTTTGCCCATTTCAGAAATACTTTCATTCATGCCAGGTTTACCAACCATCTCAGTTCCAGCCAGTGACTGACATCAACGATACCATAGTGATACCAACGATTGTGATCACTCCAGTGGGCGACATTTATTAGCCCTTACTTTGGACTCTATGCTTTATACACATCAGCTCATCCTCTTCCACCCTCAGAGCTATCTGGAAAGGTGGGAACCACTGTCGGTCCCCTTTACAGCTGAGGAAATCAAAGCTCAGAGAAGTGGGCTTGAGTCCGTGGCAGACCCAGAGATGCTGACTGCGGAGTCTGAGTTCGTAAATCTTAGGGAATATTACCTCTTGCTGGGCAGAAGTAATGGGTTTCTGTCGATTCTTCTCTATCAGACTGTGACGAAGAAAGTTTCATGTGCTACAGGTTTAGCCGTGGTTTTCAAATTGATTTCCCTATATAACTGCATCTGAACATTACACTATATTAACCATAAATTCTACACCTATAATTTTTTGCTTGTTAACAATATTTAGTGCAATCCCTAAGGACTGACATTAGGTAATTGCTGTCTATAAAACGTCCATATGCACAAAAGAAAAAGGGAAAGGACAAGCAAATGTCAGAACAGAAACTCTGTATTAATTACCTCACTTTCTCACCTTCTAATTCTTTCTCACGTCCTCTAAAGCTATTATTTTTAAAAGCCTAATCCAGACCACATTATTTAACTTGTCTTGTGTAGTATGTGACAAAAATATATGAAAGAACAAAAGGCTAGGTTTTCTCTTCTTGGTTCAATGTTACCTTTAGGTTGTAGCTTTCAAAGGAAAATTCTATAGTTAATAATGGAATAAGAAAGATAAAGCTGAAATATTTGGAAATCTGTGTTTTAAGATCTAGCAAAATAGGTCCCACCTTTTGGGCTGGACCATACTTTAATTCTTTTGGTAACAATGGAACAAAAGATCTTGGAGACAAAGGAGGAGCCAGCTACAGTTTCCTTTACCAAATGCACCACAGAAACAATTTTTATGTGGGTTTTTGGCATTCTGTCTGAACATCAAAAGGTCAACTATTTGAACAGTTCTGGGCCGCAGAGTAGGAGCTGTGGGTTTGGGACATGGAATGACAGAGAGGCCTTGGGAAGCTAAAGAGGTGTCTTATGTTTGATATTTCTGGGCCACCTGCCCTTCCAACAAATGGGTAAGATGAAAAATACTATTTCCCAGACCCATCAGGAAGTTTGCAGTCTCTGCCCCTGGCATTAGACTCTTCCAGAAGAAATGCCATCAAAACTTTTTTAAAAATTTTACTTGTGAAACAAACACATAGTTGATTCTTAAGTAGATTAATGAGATATATTTCTCAAAAGTGCAACTCAGCAGGATTCTGAAACATAACAGTTCAAGCAGAGCATTCATGCATACAATTTTCTTCACCAGTGGATATTTTTATTGGGAAATTTTGTTGAGACCTTGGGACAATGATCATTGTTTATTGATATCTTTGGATTAACATAAGAAGGAACAATTTCTACCTAGCAAGAACCAGGAGATCCAGATTCCTGTGGAAACTTTCCTGAGATCTCTCAGTAATTTCAGTTAATACTAGAGCTCTGTGCATCTCATTTTCAATGTCTCAAGTACATCTGACATTTCTTCATAAAAACAAAATAGTTATTCTAAGCTAGAATCTTAAAATGATCAACTATGTAACTTTCAGCAAATTACTTTAATCTCTCTGTACCTTGGTTTTCTTTTCTGCAAAATGGGGACAACAATTGTCCTGACCTTAAGATTTACTTATCTGTTTCCACGGTCATTCTACTATTTCTCTGTCTGACTCTTAGGTAGAGTAGTAAGGACCTGTAACTGAAGTCTGCAGGTGAAATGGAAGCGGATCTCATGCAGGCCAGGAAACTTTTGATGTTCTTGCAAAGGTAGAGCTCAGAAAGTCCCTCTCATAGACTAACTACTACTACTACTACTACTACTACTAATAATAATAATAATAATAAACAATGGATCTTCAGGGCAGCTATTCTCTTGTGCATCGTGCCAAATATATCATGGATGTTACATGGATATATTAATTAATATATTAATCTAATAATATACCCTTCGAAGTTCTAAAAGGATGGCTTTCTGTGCTGAACTGTGGTAGGTGGTAAACTGGTGTCTGGTTTCTTAGTCCCAGCCCTCCTTCATAAAGCATGCCTCTGGGCTGGGCCTCGCTTCTCCTCCAGGTGTCTGGGTGGGGAGTGGCAGTGGGAGAGGAAGTGTCTGAGGTTTTAAGTAAGGGATACTGGGTGAGGATGCCAGGGATGCCTCTGTGTCTCTTGGGTTTTGGGTGGAGAAGAGAATAAACCTTTAGAAGATGAGGAGGATGTGGAAATCTACTGGAGAGGAAGAATGTGACAGTACAATACAACCACAGTGCATCCCACTCTTAGCACAGGCATTGCTGTAACCCAGAGTCCAGAACATTTCCCCATGAGATGAAATATTCATCTTAGCAAACAGTAATGGCATCCATTTATTCAACAACTTTGCATTGGGAGCCTGTCATGCACCAGGCACCAATTAGGGAGCTGTGGGTGCAGAAATAAATGTAACAGCACAAAGCTCTCCTTCACAAGACTAGTCTTCCCACAAGCAAGATGGGCACCACCTCCCTGTTTGACAACTGGTTCCTATGTCTAAACCTTAGTGACCACAAGGCATCATGGGAGGCAAGAAAGAGCTCAAGGCTCAAGGATGTGCAGTCCTGGCTCAGCAGAGTGATTCCGGACAGATGACTTAAAGAGCTCTGAGGTTCTGTGAATGTACTTAGAAAATGCAAGCAAGACCATATGGTCTCTCATGTATCTTTAGTCTTCACCTGTTAATTCTAAATAAAACACAGAGAGAAGATACTTTCCTGTTCTGGCAAGAAAATCTTCAAGACAATCAATATAGAATGTTTAACACTACAGACACAGGATTCTTAATGCTGTCCAACACACAGTTCTCATTTCCTAGAGGAAAAGATGACTCACCGTCCCATTTCACCAGCCACCCCAGGACTCTGGGCTGTTGAAGAAATTATCCAGTCATGCTAACACTGTACCAAATTCCTAACCAGCCTGGCCCAGCGGGTGTCTTCCTCTGCTATCAGCAGAAACAGAGTGAAAAGGCTAAGTAAGTCTTTATACATTGATACCCAAATGCATTAAGGAACTATCCAAATAAAAAAGCTCTTATGTTATTTTGGCTCTTCAGCAACAATGAGGCACATGGAAATTTAAATGTTATAATTTTAAGAAAGAAGAAAGACCCAGGGCAAGTTTTTTTCTCTTCCCTTGAAATACAAAACAACACCTGGGAAAACAAGGCTTAGTTTTTAAAATAAAAATAGTAAAGAAAAAAAATGTATGTCCCAGAATTCCAAGTAATCTGGGTTTTAGGTATTTTATAGTTTCCATGACCTTTAGTAACTTTCTTAAAAATCCAAAGTGACATGGAATTAGATACTCAGGACAACTAATTCAGGGGCCATTTTTCTTAGTTGCCCTGGAGTGGAAGCTGATGCACATGTGAACCTTTGCCTTTCACCCTTCATGACACCGTTGCACCTGAGACCCAGTAGACATTGGGTACATGGAACCACGAGGGCAGGGAGGCTCTTGCACCCTAGGGTGGCTTTGCTGCCTTGTCCTTCCCCTGGTCTATGGACCAGCAACATTTACATTCTTAGGAATACAGAATCTCAGGTTCCACCCAAGACCTACTATATAAGGGCCTGCATTCTCACAAGATCCAGGTGATGTGCTGTACAAGGTCTGATTCTCTCTGCCTGGGCTGCCTCTGCAGGCAGAAGGAACAAAGCAAGTGAGCACTGTAGGGGATGGGCTAATGGAGAAAACGAAACTGAGGGATTCCCACTACCCTTGATGTCACATTCCTTTGCTTTTCCCCAAGTCGGTCCTTGTATTGCTTCCCTTTTATTCATTCCTTTGCTCTTTTCACAAATATTTTCTTATGAGCTTCCCATGTGCCAGGCATTGCTCCCCAAGTTGAAGATAAAGCAATGAACATGACAGACCAGGTCTCTGCTCCCATAAAGCTTCACATTCCGGTGGAGGAGGGCGGGGCAAACAAGAGGCAAATAAACCATTGAAAGTTAGGAGAAACAACTCCTGTAAATAATAATAAAGCAAAACAGAAGAATGAAGCCTGTTGGTGTGTGACAGTGCTTTTTATTATAGGAAGATTGGGGAAAACCTCTCCAAGAAGATAACTTTTCAGCAGAGAACTGACTGAAGTGAAGAAATGGTCTATAAAGATAGTGGGGGGAACACTGTTCAGGCAGAAGGAACGGCATGTGCTAAGACCCTGAGACACCCTCAGCTTCTTTGAGGACAAGTAAAAAGTTCAGTGCAGCTGAAGCAAAGCAGGCAGGGGCATAGTGGTAGAGATAGGTTTGGGGAGGTCAACAGAGGCCAGACCACAGAGGTCCTCAAAGACTATGGTAGGGGATTGGGTTTGTTTTAAACATGATGAGAAGCTACTGGAGGGTTGAGAGCAGAGAAGCAAGATGGTCTGATTTCTACACTGAAAGGATAACTCTGGCTGTTATGACCACACCCATGCCACCTGCCATTACCTCTCCGGCAGAAGCACCTACTCTGCCATAACTTGTCCATCCTTGAGGATTTTGTACTCCCTGTTCAAGTATCTGATGACTGAATGAATAACTGAATGTATCCATGAATGAATGAATGGTTCTAGTCGTCAAGATTTTGCCTACCCAAGGCAAACAATCGTATGTTATGTCATTCATTAAGATCATTTCTCATCAAATCTATATGGATTTGCAATAGGACAATAGACATGTCAACAGGAAGTCCATTCAAATATTCCTGGAAGATCTAAGCTTCCTAGAGGAAGTCCAGTTTTCACTTTGTTTTCAATGAAAGATAATGAGAAAATATACATTTTTTTTCCTCACAAGCAAAACTTAAGTATAAGAAAGAAATTCCTAACCCTTCCCCCTAGAAAGCTCTTCTTCCTTTTTTATTCTCAAAGGCTTCCATGCTAAGCTTCAACAGTCTGTGGATTGGGTATTGGATGACCTCCAAAGTCATTTTTATTTTTGTTTCAAAGAATGTATGATTTTTGGTCCTCTGATTATGGTGTTTTTCCAACCTTCCCACCAGAATAAGCTTCAAAAACAGCATTATGCTTAGCATGGGGTTTTGAGGGTCCCCTGGCTCACTGGCACAAAATCTGCCCTTGGGCACCAACATTGACCTACAATCTGACTACTGTCAGATGTTCACAAGATACACCAACAGGTCCTCTCTGGGACTTTCCTACTTACCGAAAACACTTTTAAATATCCTCATCTGGCTACTTTACATACAGTGTTTTTTTTCAGTAAACTAAAACAGATACAGAATGACATAGTTGTTTAACCGTAGTTGTTTTGTTGGGATGAACATCTTGGTTATTGGACAACAATTTATTTCAATGGGTTGAAGCCTAGAGCTGGGGAGAGAGAGAGGGCAGAGTCACCATACTTTTGGAAGATCTATAAAATGAGTTTAACCACGAGTTCTTGTTACTTTATTGGGTTTTCAACTTTCTGGCAGGAAAACAGATCTTGCTATTATTTATTTTTATTTTTTAGTGGTTCTCAAATTTTATTTATTTTTGTGTTTTTGTATGTATGTATGTATTTATTTTTAAATCTTATTTTTCCTTTTTAAAAAATTGTTGTTCCCCATTTTCCTGCCACCACTTTCTTGTTTTTAAAGCTCATAACATTTTAATTCTTGGTCTTTCTGTTAGGGAAGGGTGTGAAGCACTAGTTTGCAAATATAGAAGAAAACATTTTTGGACAAAAACTCGAAGGCCCAGGGTGTGGTCCTGGTTAAAATAATTTGCTTCACATCCCTGAGCCTCAATGTCCCTATCGGCAAGGGGAGGCTAGTCTCGCTACTCCAAATGGAGGCATTATCTTTGTAAGGCACGTGCGAAGAGGACCGGTCCACCTCTCCCCGTGCGAAGCACCCTGCGATGAAACTGGCAGAGTGTACACAGAAGGCACATTCAATGAAAGAACTGAAATATCAGAACTCTCTGGCTAGTTCTTTCTATGTAATAATAAAGACATTCATGGTTATTCAGCTTCTATTATGTTCCCAACATCACACTGAACTTCTTATGTAAATTATTGCTTTCTATTTCTTAACCTAATGAGGTAGTAACTATGATTATCTCCATTTTATGCTTGGGGAAACTGAGACACAAAGTGATCGAGCAATTTGCTCAAGGTCACATAGTTAGCAGTAGGACTGGGAATTCATACCACATTCATTATCTCTTTCAAAAAAATGACTTTTGCCTTCAGCTTATTATAAAACCTTTGACGCCACGATCATTCCTGATATTCTTATCTAGCACATGTTGTATTTCATGGGATTCCCAACCAACCAACCGGGGACTATCATAAGCTCCATTTTATAAATTAAAAAACCCAAAGCTCAGAAAGAAGAAACAAGATATAAGTGGCAGAGTGAACAAGAGTTCAAGATTTCAGAATAAAAATACAATGAATGGCCTCTTGTGTCACCCACTGTGACTGTCAAGTAAGCAATGAGATAGGAGGGAGGGGACAGGACTCAAAATCAAATCCCTTTAGCTATTTTGGGAGATACACTACTAATATGTCTGTCTGTATCCTAGGAGACTGATTCATGACTCTTATTTCTAAAAAGCAAAGTGATGAAATGATTTCTCTTTGGAACTGAGCATCTACCAGGAAGTGTACATCCTTTCCTAACCCCCGCCCCACCTCTTCTGTGATGAAAGTAATGGATTAATTAACAGCACACACAGGATAAAAATGAATGGGACACAGGAGAGAAATGATTACAATGAGGCGCTAAACTGATAGCAAACTCAATCAAGTACAGACAGGGAAGCAATATTAATTCAAATAACTTAAAGAAAGCTAAGCAGTGTGTGTGGGAAGAAGAGCCTTTTATGAATCTCATGGAAAAGCGGTTAAAGTTGGAATATAATGGAAGGATGAGGAGGCTTGGTCCTTCACCTGGCAGCCAGTCCCCACCCGCCAGGTACAGAGCTGAACCCAAACAAAATAAACTGAAATACTTGGTTTGGAAGGGGTATCGGTTAACACTTAATTCTGCTTATGGAAAATCCAAGGAATCAACTCTCACCAGTAGCCATATGACTTTAAGTAAGATATAATTTGGGGGAATGAAAAGTAATAAAGTGTGTAATAATTTTTTCTTTAGAATGGCAAATGAGAAACCTCTTCTATTTTCCAAGTGATTGGTTTGCTCTGTTCAAGTAAGACAGATTTAATGAAGAGAATAAATCTGAAAAAAATAAAAAATGAGCAATTAGTAAAAGTTGGGGTTCAGCTCCATGACTCTTGGGGTCATAATGGGGTAAAAAGGTAACAATCACCATCTCCTTCTTTTATAGATACTGGTACATTTAAACAATATTTTTGCTTCAATAATCAAATCTTTCATTTTCTGAATCTAGCTAAGGCAGCTCAGGTTTCTCAATGCAACTATGGAAGAAGAATCACCCAAATTCAGGAGGGATTTGCTTCACCCTAGTGAAATAACATGAGTGGAAAATCAAAGGCAAAGGCGGTGGTTCTGGAAGCATGTGACTGATGCGCTGCAGTGGGATGTGGAGAAGCAGCAATGACTCTGCAAGTCCCTCAGGCCCTCATCCAATTTTTGTGTCCACATTCACAAACACAGGGACCTCTTGGGAATACGCGTGCCTCTGTGAACCATAAAATAGTTGAACTTTTTAATATTCATTGACTGAAAAAAAAAACCCTAATGGCAGCAAGGCACTCTAAATTCAGTAGTGCTTTTGAATGAATTTGCATTTATTAATCTCAATAAATAGCATCTTTGTACATTTACCCAATGGTTGAACGTGTATATGTGTGAGATATTAAATTGTTCAGTCTACAGATGATGTTGATAAATGGATGGCTTCAAGAACACTTATAAGCAATCTGTGGGGCTCAGGAATCTTCAGCTGCTAGATGGGAACTACTAAACCTTTCCTTTCTACTGAAGACTCCATGGTACAAAAACAGGCTTTTAGAAGGAATTCCAGCACGTTACACTGCAAAAATTTGCAGCCTATATGCCTTGAAAAACAGCCAGAGGATTATACACTGAAATGGTAACAGTGTGCATTGCTGGCTTAGAATAGTTTCGGGAGGTTTATTTGCTTTTCTGTATTTTCCAATTTTTCAACAATAGTGATTTGTTCCTTTCACAATAAAAAACAAACAACAAAAAAGCCAAACACAAACACTTAACCAAAGGTCTCTGTGCCACTGTATCAGGAAGGCCCTAGCAGTCCTCTGTAAACTTGCAAATCCAGATTCTTGGAAAATGTCCCTAGTATCTGCTCTCAATCTCTCCTGTTACATTAAAGTGATGTCACAAACTATGGAAATCTAAATGTGGACTCTATGAACACAACATATTCTACAAAACCGAAGTTTGTGGCAAGAATAACTCCATTTTCATTGTGAAAGTAATCCTGTCTTGCTGCCTAAGTCCTTCAGTGACTCCCCCACTGACCTGTAGGGTAATTTCATGCCCCAAAGCTTTCTGATCCTTCCTCATGCCTAACCTTTCTGCTTAGTAACCAACTCTGGACCTGCCATGACCCTTTAGAGCCATCTTGCTTGCTACTTCTTGGGAATCTAGTCTTTTCCCAGAGCACATCCTCTGGAACAAAGACTCCCCAGTTCTTTTAAAAGGCCTCATGTAGGGAAAAGGAGAGCTTCACTCTTCTACGCATTCCCAAGACAGGTTAAAAAGAAAGTAAACCTATTTTTAAAGGATTTAACTGCAATCTAGATATGCCTCCATCATCCGGTTATTTGAAAAGTATAGGTCCAAAACACTATTCATGCAAAAATTAATGAGAGGTCCAACACAAGGTTGAGTCCAAAAACTCAACATTGATGGTGTACTGAAGATTGTTAGTAACCCAAATATCCGTGTTTATATATGCAGGAGGGATGTTCAACAGCACCAAGCGTGGTGCTGGGCCACTATTTATCTCCCAGTTTTCAGTCAGTGTTTGCTTGGCACATGACCACCTGAAATAAAAATCATGCACCACAGCCTCCTTTGTGGCTAGGAGTAACCATGCTACTAAGTTTTGGTCAAGGAGGTAAAGAGCAAGTGTTGCATTGTGCTGTACTTCAGATCTCATCAGAGAGAAGGCACACCTGCCCTTGCTCCATCCTATTGCATGGAAGCAGATGCAATGAGTGGTGAATGGAGTTTTACCAGCCCTTCTGGACTGTAAGGATGGGGGCATGCTCTAGGAGTGACAGAAGAGTGAATTGGAAGGGATTAAGTCCATGAACGAATAATTTCCATAGCTCTCATTCCGGTTCTAGATTGCCTACTCTGGGTTGTTTCCAGGTGACAAAAGGATAAATATTTGTCTCTGTATTCGCAGGACAATTTCTTTTTTAAGATTTCTATACATGTAGTCCAAACTAATCTTAAAGGATAATATGAAACTGTGTATGGCAACCAGGCAATTTAGCAGAATAGATCATCAGAACTCTTAATAAAATTAATAATGCACTAAGTTCACTAGGTAAATATCATGCATTATGGTTACTTAGCAACTCATTTAGAAAGTTAGCATCCTCATCATTCTCCCAGGGACTGAAAGACCATGGGGTTGAGTATACCTGTCTAAACTGAGTTTCTTTTTTTTTTTTTCTTGAAAGGAAACCTTTACTAACAGTAAACAAAAATTACAGAAGGAGAGTTCCCAGAATTCAAGGCGTCCAGGCTTCACTACAAAACAGTTCAAATTCATTCTTAGTTTTAATGTTGTTGCTGGCAAAATTATTAGTGATACCTTTCTTTTCAGCTTAAATTCCTATCTTTGAAGAAATGTTTTAATGATATAGCTCTAAAGTATAAAAATAGCAATTTCCATCCTCCAAAATACCAAACCAATACTCCTCGAAACTGTCACGGTCAGGCAAAACAAGGAAGGATCAAGAAATTGTCATAGACCAGAGGAGATAACAGAGCATCAACTCAGGGTGATGTGGGTCCTGAACTGGATCCTGTGGAGGGTGGGTGGAGCACTGTGGTGGAAACAATGGTGACATCCAAACAGAGCCTGCAGTTGGGCTGGGGTTCTAACGGTGACAAACCAAGCCAGATTAAGGGGAGAGCAACCAGGGAAGCTGGATGAGGGCGCACAGAGACTCTTTGCTCTATATCTGCAGCTTCTTTGGTGCACCTAAAATCATTCTACATTTTAAATTACTTATTTAAAAATAGCAATATGTATTGATGAGTGGTTGAAAGAACTGGCTGAGATAATAGGTATAGAGCCAAGGGCTTGTCGAAGGGATCCAATAAATGGCAACATCCTTCCTTCCAAGTGAACCCTTAATCCCACCAATGCCTTTGTTATTGGATAAATACTTTGACACGTATTTCTGGCTTGGCATGGCTGAAAAACTTATTTTCTTATCATAAACTTTCATAAATTTGAGGATGTTTTCCTTCTGTACCATCAATAATCTATTTGTGGTCAGCTTTTCCTCATAGTTACTCCTCATTCTTCCTTGAAATCTTTTCTCTCTGCCATCTTTCTAAAGGCCACACATATCACTTAATTTAGGATCTAAACCATAGGAAGTGTCCTCACAAAGGCATCCCATAATAAGCTTCTTAACAACAAAAGTCCTCTCTTCTCCCTGGTTGTCCCTTCCTCTCCTCTTCCCAGGTTTCACACAGAGTAGGTTCACAGTATGTTTCTGTTAAATTGATTTAAATTAATAAACTTGGACTATAGTGGAAGAATTGTTTCAGGATTCTTGAATGATTTTATTACCTTTGCAAACATTTCAGCATGATGTCAGATTTCATTGCAACACTAAACTTTTATCTCTCTCATATTTATTTCCAAGTCCCAAGTTAGACAGATTTTCCGGTACATGCGTTACTCTTGTGAACATCAGATGCCTCTGGGCGCACCGTGAACTCTGTCAAACCACCAGGATGAAAACAGTGATGGAAACCCTCTAGTAGTAAAATAAAAGCATACCTAATGCTTGACCAGAATCCCAATTGCCAAAAGAGTCCTCACTTATTTCCAGAGGGTGTCTGGCAAATCAACACACTACTTTTAAAAAAAAAAATTCTAGATTCTTTCTTGCTCATTCAGCCACTTTTAGTGTCTGGTTATATATTTCTTATACCATATACATTTTATCATCGGTGGCCTCAATTCTCTCTTCTGTAGTTATCAGTAATAAATTGCACTCTTTTCTAAGAGATAACATTGTGAAGTTTGTTTTGGTAAATTATGATAAAAGAGAACACAGTGAGTCAGCTGGGAGGAAAAACACATCAATAAGACAAAGCAGTGGTGCTTCTAGGAAATAGGTTTTTTAGCAGAACTGAATGAGGAACACAAGAAAAGAACAAAAGACGATAAGAAGAAATAGTTTAGTGCATGTGGTTTTTAATCACAGCAAAGGGAAATCTGATTTAGAACTTAATTACTCAGGTAAGTCAGTCCTCCAAATCCCAGCTGGCCTTGGCTTACACATGGGGCCAGGGGCTCTGCTCTCCTGGGCATTAGTCAGGACCCAAGCCCCGGAAGCAGATGCTCTACCCTCATCACCAGGGATCCCTTGATGGTCTTAACTACTCCAGTTTCTGGTGTGTTTTTATTCCCTGCAACCTACACTCACGCCTTCATTGTAAGATGCCCCTCGGGGTGCTGGAACCCATTTTGCTTAATCCAATACTTCTCAAAGTATGATCCACAGATCAGGAGATTCAGCGTCACCCGGGGACTCATTGGAAATGCAAATTCTTGGGCCCTACCCCAGACCTACTGAATCAGAAACTCCAGGGACAGGGCTCAACAATCTGCATTTTAATAAACCCTCTACTTGATCCTGACCCATGCTCAATTTTGGCCTCACTCATCACAAGTGGAAAGCCAAGTGACTGGGAGATCATATTTTGGGGGAGAGGCAGCGCTTAGCCCATTCCAATAAATGTGGGAATATCAACACCCTGGCTGCCTCGCCCTGGTGGGAACAAATCAGAGATGGAACCCAAACTGTCTCCAAAACTGCCCTGTAGAACCGAAGCAAAATGACCCTCTCTGGCACTCTCTTGATACGCAAGCTCACTTGGCCTCCTTCCCTTCACTTCCCTGTCTTACTGCCCTAGGACCACATCCTAATAAATCATCAAACATGGATCTCCGGCTAAGAATCTGTTTCCAGGGGACTAAACCAAAAATACCTCTTTCAGTGAAAACTTCAGTGTCATTGGTTATAGCCCAGTGGCTCCAGGCACTGTATATCCCAGAGTCTGGCCATAACAAGATAAATAAGACTCTCTCTGACCTCAGAAAACTTACAGCCAGTGGCCAGAGTGGTGGGGAGCAGATACATGAATGCATATTGTCAATTTAACACTATTGAAATTCTCAACAGTGCTAAGAAAACATTTCTACCAAAATCCTTTAATGAAGCAATAGGCCAACCTAACCGCTGAAGTGTGGACAAGAATTCATGAGCTGGGTTATGAAAAGTGAAGAAAATATTTCAGCCAAAACCATGAACTAAAATGCAAAAATGAGGAAGAGAAAAGCCGTGCATCATTTGATGCTCATGTGGTGGCAAGTTGAAATTGCAGATAGGCAGGTGATGAACTCCCCAAAACAAGAAAGTGTATATCCTGCTAAGCTGTGTGGGTTTCACGGTGTTGATGATGAGGATCCGCCGATGAGCTGTAAGCAGGACAGGAACATGTTCAGAAGTGCATAGGAAACTCCTCCTGGCTGAATGAAGAGGAGCAATTCCATCAGCAGGGAGACCAAGTCAAAGACTACAGTGATCATCTAAGCAAGACAGAACAGGGGCCTGAACTAGAGGAGCATATGGAACCTAAGAAATATTTAGGATGTGAAATTGGCTTTGACCGAATAAATGTAGTCCTGAACGAGAGCAAGAGATTAGGGAAGGCCAAATCCAGGTCTTCCTGCTTGTGTGAAAAATTGACTTAGAGTCACAATCATTTCCATTTTTCTAATGCAGAGTGAGAATTAAAACAGTCATGCTAGGAATTGCTACCTTAGGAAAGCCAGATACAATTAATATTTTAAATCAACAGTCGATAGAAAACTTTGTGAGAGCTGAGAGACACAAGGCAGTTTTGATTAGCGCTGATACGGAATTGCCACTGATACAGAGGGGTTAGGGTTGCCAGGATATAAGGGAAATGGGAGGAAGTTAAGGGCTAAATGGGGACCCCAAAGGGGAACATAGTGGCAGAAACTATTTTTTAATCAGTACTAATGCATTTCAATCTTTCAACATCTGGTATGCTGGTACCATGTATATTAGATGAGTAACAGTCCTAGAAAACAAGATTGTTTTTCTTATTGTATTAAATTCTCCAAATCTCAGAACATGGAGGATGGAAGTAGTCTAAGAACAGTAATAAATTAAGTTAACTTAAATCAGCAAAAACACCAGGCACAATCAATCAGCCCTTTCAGTTAAACACAAGTTAGGCATGATTACTTTACATGGAAAGTTAATGAAATTTTTCATTCTTCCTTAATTAATAAAATTCTAAGTCAGGAGAAAATTAGACAAGAGACATGCAAAAGTTTACTAAAAGAACAAACAGTAGAATGAAGATGTATGTGTGTCTGTTACGCGGGAGAGACAAAAACATAGGCAATGTAAGCTGTCAAGTCACACTACAAAATAAATTCCACAGATCAGTCTTTGGGCAGAAACAAAGATAACTCCTAACTCTGGCACATAAATATTCCCATCAAATGTGCCCCCTTTTCAAAGACAGAACATGATTTATTAATCAGTACAGAACTTTATTTATTAATCAGGCAGAACTATATATTAATCAGTACTAAAGCATTTTAATATTTCAAGAATGGGTCTGCTGGTCGCAGGCATATCCAATGAATATCAGTCCTAGCAAACAAGGATGTTTTCCTTGTATTAAACTCTCCTGATAAAGCCAACAAATGCCTACAAAAAGGGAAACACCTTTGGAAGTGGTTTGGAAGAGGTTTTTTACTGGTGTCTTGGAGTCTGGAGGGGCCTAAAGTACAACCCAATCTAGTCCCATCCTCTTGCTCCCGATGCATCAGGACCAAAAGTGACCGAGTGGCAGCGCCAGCACAAGAACTCGGTTCCCCTTCTGCCCAAGGGTTCAGTCTCTTGATTCTTAGAAAGACCTCCCTGAGCAACACAGATGCACATGCTCACCTCTCTCCTTTCCCTCTTATCCATCTGCCTTCAGCTCCTTGGTATCAAAATGAGAGAAATACCACGAGGAAAGACCAGTTGCAGACTTTCACAAAAATAACGAAAACATCACTGAGTCTCATCACGTCACTGATCAGAGAAAAGACCGCCTGCTAGAGGAGCAGGCTGGGTTGGTAAGCGCCAGAGGTAGTGGTGGGAATCAAGAGATAGCCCACACCAAGGGAGCTGCACTCTCTCCAAGAAATTTATAGTTACAGACTCAAGTCCCAGTTTGAATGAAGCAGAGTATAGCATGAAAAATGCACACATATCTCTATCTATCATCTGAAGACATGGACAGAAACCAATCAGCATCAGCAATGCCATAGATACAGCAGAGGAGCTGGATGGTAGAGAGATTTCAGAGGAGGGTCTGGGGCTGCCAGGGTATAATGGAAACGAGAGGAAGTTGGGAGATAAATGGCAGCCCCTTAAGGGGACACAGTGGCAAAGACTATTTATTAATCAGTACTAATGCATTTCAATATTTCAACAACTGGCCTGCTAGTACCATGCATATCAGATGAATATCTGTTTTAGCAAACAAAAATATTTTTCTTGCAGTAAACTCTCCAAATCCCAGAATATGGAGACCAAGTAGGGCATGGAAAAGAGTCTAAGGACAGTAGTGAATTCAACTGACCACAAGGATCTAGAAAACAAAAATGATAGGGCAGTCCAGCATTAATAGCCAGAAGAAATGACAATTATCTAACTCAAGAGAAGGCTGAAGGAAGACTGTTAGTATAAGGTCTGAAATCCGTATGTTTTTAAAGTGGTAAGGTTAACACGACCAGTTTTCTGGAACAGATAGGTAAATCCTGGGGTGATATGTTAAGGGCAACAGCATTTCTCAGCAAAGCCTCAGCTCGGAGTTTCGGAGGGCTCGCAGAGATCGGAACCCAGGATGCGGGGAACATGGTCACGGGGCTAGCTCTCCGTGTAGGGTGGGTCCACTCTCTCCATTCCGAATCTGTCTGAGCTTTCCCGATCTTCCAGCCTTTGCAAGACATGGTGCTGTCAGAGACCAGCTTTGGGCTTTGGTCTTGAGCTGGAGGAAGCTGAGAAAATCAGAAAATGCAGCACAAGAAGTTGCATCAAGCCAGTTCCAATTCTAATGATTTTCTCAGATTTAGCACGTGCGGGACACGAGAGGCCGTTTTCATGAACGCTGCAGGGTTAGTGAGCACAGACACATCCATGACAGCAGTGTTTATGAGAGCTCCTTGGCTGGACAGACTACAGCACACACACTCACTGTGATGTTACACAGCCATTAAAAGGATGTTTATAAAAACCTTATCATAGCCCTGGCTGGTGTGGCTCAGTGGACTGAGCGCCGGGCCTGCGAACCAAGGGGTCGCTGGTTCCATTCCCAGTGTAGGGCGCATGCCTGAGTTGCGGGCCAGGTCCCCAGTAGGGGGTGTTTGAGAGGCAACCACACATTGATGTTTCCCTCTCTTTCTCCCTCCCTTTCCCTCTCTAAAAATAAATAAATAAAACATTAAAAAAAAACATTATCATAATGCTAAATTTTGCAATATAGTAAAAAGGAAGGATATAATATAATTAGCTGTACAGTATGATTACAGCTAACTATAATAAAATGCATAAAGACCCAAAAGTCACCAGACATTAATAGCACTTGGGTGTGGGGATTGAGATTCTGAGTGGCATTTCTTTATCCTCCTATTTATTAATACTTTCCCAATTTATTTTAACAAATGAATAGAACAAAGCAGTGTGCTTTGGATAAATTGTGGGCACTTACACTGCTTATAGAATTCTGTAGGTAGTAAATGTGGTCTTCAGATATGAATTACCCCTTTGGTTCCAGACTGAAGGAAGCCATAACAGTTTTTATTCTCTTCACACAAGACGTTCCTGTAAACAAAGTCCATTGCAATGTCAAAGTGTGTGTGTGGGGGGCGGGGCAGGGAGGGGAGATTTCACTTAAAGATGCACAAACCTCTGGAGTCAGCATTTGCATGGACTGGTTTGAAAGGCACCTGTAATCCATTCAGGATGTTTTTGATACTGTTCAAATATCCAAAAATATAAAACAAAAAAGAAGAAAAAGGAAACTATTGAAGCTATTAAGATTACACTAGACTTAATAATAATAGGTCAAAGATGAAATTATCCAAAAATTAACTGAAGAATTTTTATTTTTTTAAAGAAATATATACTATGCTGACATTATGACAGTAGAATCCCCATCACAACCCTGTGAGGTTGGTACGCTTATCTCCATTGTAGGGATGAGGAAACAGGAGCTAAGGCAGGATAGGTAACCCACTGAGGGTCATGCAGCTAAGAAATGGAAAAGGCGGGATTTGAACTGAGTACTCTCAGACTTCAAGTTCTGCATCTTTGACCACTGTTCCATATCATCTGCATCTTTGACACCAGAAACACACACCTCGATACCTCGACAGTCAACAGGCCTCAGAGACCATCCCTCTCTCTGAATTTTTGCTCTAGAACAAACCAGAGAGGGTGAGCGATGCACTGGAAAACACAGACACCTATTAACGACTAGCGTTTCCTACACTGGCCACATCAAAAACCTAAATGAACCCTACCTTAGAAGCCAACAGTTAAAAAAAAAAAATGATGATGGATATATTTGTTTGACGGTTCTCCTTTTATTAAATCATCTTGAAAGTGTTACCTATTTGCATGCATAAAATTCATTCCATCTTTGTTTTTGTTTTGAATTTGCTAATTTATTTAAAAAGATAATTCTGTCTAACTCTAATATTTAATCTGAAAGACTTAAACCATGATCTTTCGCCTACAAGAAGACAAATTCTGATCTAAATGAAATGAAATAAAATAAAGGTCTGGTTTAAAACTCACTTGCTTTCCTACTGTGGCTTTCTGACAAAGAGACAAGAAAAATTATTCTCTAACTATAACTTTTCAGTTGAATCATCAGGAGGGAGCTCCACCACACACATTCAGGAACTAGAATCACAGAAATCTTGGCCCAAGCAACACAAGCAAAACCCTGATAAATTCTTCCTCCTTACAGTTCCCTGTTCTCAAGTTGCCCGAACTCTTAGGCTGAGCAGGGATGTACTAACACACAATGATGGGACCTGTGTTATCTCCCACTAAAATTTAGAGGAAGGAGAGTGTGTGCTGCTGGAATATACAGATTCTAAGGACAGTGAGGGTTTTTGCAGAATGAGAAATATGTTGGAATGAGACAAGGCAACAGGAAAAATCATGGGCTAAATCTGATGAAAAATTCGGTGATGAAACTGATTTCATGATGAAACACTTTTCTAAATGAAGAGCCAAATGCAGGAGGAGCTGGAGAATCCTTTTGTTTCAGATGGGCTGACACTGACAAGAAGAATCTACAGGGAATAATAGTTCACAAAATGGGAATGAATGAAATCAGCTTATGGGTCTTCTATTGGTTTTTAGCTTCTACAGAACATTCTATTTTCAGACAACCTAAAGAACGTAAATCCAAAAAGATTTTTTTTGTTTGTTTTTTGAAATGTTCAGGCAAAACAAATGCTTTCTGAGGGAGCAGCAAATATATAGAAATATAGACTAAAAAGACATAAACTGGCTATTTACACAATACTATTTTATTTTATTTTTTTTTTAAGATTTTATTTATTTATTTTTAGAGAGAGGAGAAGGGAGGGAGACAGAGAGGGAGAGAAACAGCAATGTTTGGTTGCCTCTCACATGGCCCCCACAGGGGACCCGGCCCGCAACCCAGGCATATGCCCTGACTGGGAATCGAACCGGGATCATCTGGTTCCCAGCCCGCGCTCAATCCACTGAGCTACACCAGCCAGGGCTACACAATACTATTTTAAATACCTCAGCCCTGGCAGGGTGACTTGGTTGGAGGGTAATCCCATATACCAAAAGGTTGCAGGTTTGATCCCAGGTCAGGGCATATACCTAGGTTGTAGGTTTGATGCCCAGCTGGGGCACATACAGGAGGCAACCAATCAATTTTTCTCTCTCACACTGATGTCTCTCTCTTCCTTTCTCTCTAAAATCAATAAACATATCCTTGGGTGAGGATTAAAATCCAGTCAGATATCTCAATGATAATCAAATGCTTCCATCTAATTCTACAATCTGTCTACACAGTTGTATATAATCTATACAATTTCACACACATTACCTTATTTTGACTTCCCAACAATTCCGATAGGTTGGCAGGGCATCATTAGGTTCATCTGATAGATGACGGAATTGAGACAGAGAGACTAGAGGATTTATTAAAGGACAAACGCAAATTGTGGAATCTGAACCTGAACTCACATGTACTTGTCATGTGTGAATCCAGGAAAAGCATGGTAAGAGAGTGTACTCAGCAGCCAGCCTGCCCAGACTCAAAATCTAGGCTCTGCTGATCTGGACAGTGTAAGAAATTAACCTTTCTATGACTCAGTTTCTTTATTTATATAAAGTAGAGGTAATAATAGTACCTGCTTCATAGGGTTGTTGTAAGGATAAAATGAGTTAATATTCACAAAATGCTTGGCACCTTGTAAGCACCACCCACGTGTCTGTTCTTATTAACATACATAGATATTTGGTTCTACCTCCCCTTTTAAATATAAAATGATGTTTGTGAAGTTATGTTTCCAATTTTTATACTTATATATACTAAAACTCTCAATGTGCTGAGCAAAATCATTAGCAAGTTAGGATGCGACACCAACCCAGAGACTTAATTGTCTGTGGATCCTAATACGCCCCTGCTCTTACAGCTAACCATCCCTTCTGTTGGGTAATTGATTCTAGTCAGGCCCATCCTATTCGCTCAGATGGAATGGGGTCTGGTATCTTCCTGTTTATTGTCACCATAGATGTGATCTTAGAAGCCATGCTGCCTAAATTATGCAAACTCACAATGACCCAGAAGAAGCACTTTGTAAAATACTGCAGATTGAAAAAACATGAAAGATCCCCCTTTCCTCCTGATGGTAATTTTTTTTACCTATTTCCACAAGTGCAGCCTGGTATTTACTCCTTATCACGGACACCATGCCATCTGAAAATGTTTTGTGTAAAGAATGAGGCCTTGGTAAGAATGGGCGCTGCCTCACCCCAGCTCTTCTCTTCTCAGCGTGTGGCCGCTGAACCAGGACCAGCAGGACCTGGGGAGCTTGTGGGAAATACCAGACCCCAGGCCCCACTTCAGACCTACTGTATCAGCATTTGCATTTCAGAAAGATCCCAGGTTCTGGTGCACACAAAATTTGGAGCAGCACAGGGCCACCTCTCTGCAGGTTGTTTATTTGCCATTTCTCTTTTGCTGGAAGGGAATAACACAGCCAGTTGTTCAGTGGCTGGCTAAAGTCAAGATTAGCCTGAATTTGATATAGTCAGAACTATGATACACTTCAGCAACCATTCTAGAACTAAAGGCGGCCAGTCTCTTGCTAATTTTCTCTAATGTCTCTTGTTATTTACTTATTAAAGCTTGAAAAAGCAGATGTGGCCTCACCTGCCACTACCCAGAAAAATACAAGAATGAGTCATCACACTCTATAATTAGATGAGCAGGCTTGGGTTCATAGCTGGATGATCCCAGAAATGAATGGAAAGCCACGCCAGACAATTATCCCTCTGCAAAACTGGGCTCGGAAGGCAACCTGGAAGGTAATAAGCATCTTGGCTGGAAAGAAGAAGTTTAAGAGTCTCCCAACTAGTTAAAAAAGCAGAGGCGGGGGGAGGTAGGGGGAGTAACTTAATGAATCACTCTAATTCTGGAACTACTCAATGCCAGAAAGAAAGTCTGAGTCTGTTTAAATGACTAACATTTAGGAAATGTTAGTCCATTCACTGCCCATTCAGGAAAGTGACCTAGCAGGTAAAAAAGTCGTAACGCAATCCCTTAGGATGAGCCCTACCCTCAGAGAGAGAGATGGGAGCTGCCAGAGCTCCAGGTTCTGTCTCAGAGGAGTTAGTCACAAACGGTGATTGTGCCAGCCCCTTGGTCGCTTTGTCTTTGGCAAGAAAGTAACTTTAAAATTGAATGTAATTCAGTAAGTATCAACTGGGCAGCAAGTATCTACCTAGTGTGGTGGGAATGTCAAACATCGAGGTGATTCAGGCTGTTCTCTCAGGAACTTGAAGTTACTCACAGTGTGTTACTTCCATGCATAAATATTCTGCTTCATTTTTGTGAGGACAGAAGGGCAAAGTTGGAAGTCTGGGGCTTAGAAAGCACTTTCCAGGCAACGGGTCCTTAAACAGCAGGACCAGCGATCACCCAAATCACAGATTTTAATATCTCTTTCACATTGGATGGTTTTCGAACACTTATGCATAGGCTACTGATTTGTATATACTCTGCATCCCTATAAAGAAGGCAAAGGAAGTGTTTTTCCTCTTGACTTAACAGAAAAGGCTCCGCAGCTCAGAGAACTGAGTAAGCGAGTCATGCTTGCATAGCCATGAAGGGGAAGGAAAAAGAATTGGAACTCGGATTCTGTATACCAGTCTAGGTCTTTGTCTGCTCTCCCATGCTTAGTCCTAAATTGCTTGCCGAGAATATCCACAGACCTATTTCACCCTAATCTTGACCTTAGATTATCTTCTGAATTAGAAAGCAGCCCAGCCCAGCGATTCTGACTTTCAGATGAGAAACTTGTCCAGTGGCTCCAGCAAAAGGGTCATCAGGATAGAAACCCCAACCTTCGTGTTCCTGGACTGGAGTGCTTCCCTCTGTTCCCTGGATATGAGGACTCTGCAATTCATTTTCTAATCTTCTTGGATACCTGGCTTGGTTATATTTTATTGCTTTCCTTGCAATTTGGTGCCGGCAAGTGACTGAATTATGGCCAATGGAATGAGTGTAAGGGATACACGCCCCCTCTAAGGTTTGGTTCATAGAAGCATCACGTGCACAGTCCCCTAAGCCTCTTGCTCTTCTGACTAACTGGAATGGGGACAACAGGGGACACCCTTGGAAGTCACGTATTGATGATAACAGAGCCACAGTCAGCCTAGGTCCCTGAGTGACCTCGTGGATCAAAGTCACTTTCCCCTTACCACCGACCTCAAATTGTCCTGCACGATTATATGATTGAGAAATAAACTTTTGTTGTGCTGAGTCATGATATGTTTGGGTCCATGTGTTTTAGTACTTAGATGATCTTGGCCGTGACGCACAACCAACCCTGCGTACCAGCTGTTTGGGGAAACAGCAGCAGCCACATACCCCTTGCTCTGCTTCACAGAGACTACCAAATCCACCCCCGCAGGGATTCTTTAGGACGCTCATAAATCATTGAGTCAGAATGACCTGCAGAGGTGAGCAATCAGACACAGCCATTTGGAAGTAGTGTAGAGAAGTAGATGAGATCAGGCTTTGCAAACAAACCTCAGTTTGAAGTTTGACTCTATCATTTATGAGCTGTGCAAATGCTGGCTGGTCCCTTCGCCTCTCAGAGTCTTGGTCTCCTCAACTATAAAATGGCAATAATAAGCGGCAATTACATGATGGTGAATTTTAAGCCATATCACAACTTATATGACATGTTTGGCACAGACCTGGCCACATAAAGGGTACTTGGTAACTGCCAGGCATTATTAATACTATTTAGCATGTGTGTGTGCCCTGCGGACCTTTTCTGTCACCACAACACAGCTTGAGGGTAGCTGGAGGTCATACGGGTAGTGGGTCATGGAATAGAGACATGAGCTCTTCTTCATTTGATATTCTAAAGAGGACAGAGCTACGGAAGACAGTTACGACAATTACAAAGATAAAGGTAAGTGCTGTTGATGCAACCAGCAGAAATGAATTAGTGGAATGAACAGAAGTGTATTTGTCTCCAGCATGACTGGATTTTACTAATAATCCCCAGTCAACCTGCCAAGGAAGAGTACTTATCAGCAAAGGCATAAGTCATACCATCGCAGAGGCTCTCGATGGGATTTTACCAACCGTCGACATGAAGAAAGCAGCATGTAACTCAAGATACAGACATTAGTATGCTTCTAAGAGGCTTTCAGAGATCTCCAAAGGTTTAAAAAGAGTTACATTTTCTTATCTGTTGTTCACTGGCTTTAGGATAGGGTCATAATGTTTGCTCTACGACTATAGGCTTATTTCCTTCGTTACTGTCTTTGCTGGTCATTTTAAAACTTGACTTTGGAAATTTCCCCTTTACTGTAGTGCTTAGTGAATGGAACACAGACATATCGACATACATGTGGACAAAGGGTTCCCATTGCTTCAAATCTAATCAAACCATCACCAAAATAAAATGTGCCTATATAAAACTATAGCCATGCTGTACACTATTTTTAAACTCCACGCCATTCCAAATCTTATGTTATTCGATACTGCATTTTAAAAATGACAATCTCTAAGTTCAGGTATATTTATTCACATTCTATGTTACCAGTTAAATTCATTCACACTGAGAGCACGTACGTCCTTCCTGGGATTATCCAATGATCGGGAGCTGCCTTTTCTGCAGGCAGAATAAGAGGATATGATTAGATCCGAAAGCACCTCCAAAGATTCGCTGTTGTGATTTTCACTGTGATTCTCCGCCACGTCCCTGGCTTGTATTTTAGCATTAAAGCTGACACATGGCAGACCGTGACTCCATTCTCTGGGATAACACTGACAACATGCTCATCACCTCCTGCAGAGCCACCAAGGACCACTGGCCAAAGTCTGGGTGCATCTGCCTCTGAGCTGTCTCATCTCCATTCCTTCTTCTCCATCCTCATGGCCACCACCCGGTGCAGTGGTACCCTGTCTTTAATTCCACTTGCAAATCTTCCCTTTTCCTGAAGAGACTAGGCCTCAAACACAGGACCGCTGGCAGGTAAGAGTATCTAACAAGAAGCAACTTGTTTTATTTCTATAATATTATTTCCTAAGACTAAATTTCTATTTATGAGAAGTGACAGTCGTTTTCCACTGAGGATGTCATAGAAATATTTGATAAATAGATAAATAGGCAGATATAGTCATATATCCTACACAGATCTATTTCAGTAAAAATAAATAAGTCCATTTATAGGAAACGGTACATACAATAAAAACCATAAAGATGTAAGGTAGTAACTAAAGTTAGGAAATGTCATTTTAAAGCAACATTAGCCTTCTACTGTGATGCAGGTTTATAGTTTCTGCTTTATTCTGGGCACTTTTTACACACTGGTTCTACGTTAATCAAAAACAAAAACACAAAGGAAACACTTTCTCTGTCCAATGGCTGGCTGCCTTTGCCTATGAAACTACACACATAATTTTATCAGCCTGGCAACCAACCCCTTCACTGAATGTTCTGACGCTCCCTGATATTCTCTCTGTTCCTTTATGCCTGCGGGCTACAGCTAGGAAGAACTTTGTACTGTCTTACCACCCACCTTCTTATCTCTGCTTTTCTCGTGTTGTCCTTCTGCCTAGATCAACCTCCTTACCCCCTGCCGAAAAAGCCTTTGCTATTTCTCTCGTCTCTGAAGTACTCCTAGAGCATAACCGCATTGCCCGTCAGCATTTATTATACCTTACTTCATTTTATAGTTGTGTATCAAAACCTCCTGAGAGATTTTTAAAACAACTGATGCTTTAGCCCCGCCTTAGAAAGTCTTGTTTAATGTGTATAAAGGATAGCCGGGGCTTTGGAGGATTTTAGACACTTTCCAAGAGTCTCTAGTATGCAGCAGGATTCGGGAATCCATCACTAGAGACATTTATGACCTTCCCTGGGCCCCTGCTTTGGACAGGAAGCTTTTTATGTTTATTCACCTTGGTACAGATGGAATGGCAGTGGGAAAACAACTCAAGCATCCATTTGAGCGTTCTGCACAGATCTGGGTCTGGGCTTGCTAAGCCCGACCTGGTCTCATTCTAGCACATCCAGATCTTGGATGGCTTTTCCATCGTGATTCTGTCACGTGGCGCAGGTTATTAGAAACAGACCACCAGGAACGGGAAGGCATCACAGTAAATTCAGCCAGACTTTGGACTGCATCTGCACCTAGGAAATGTATCCTGTAGGCTATTTTAGGTTGTTACTTAGACACGAGAAAACAAAACAAAACAAAACAGGTCATCTGGTATCACCAGGTATGGACACTATAAATTCCTCCAATATCCACAAGATACCATTCATGTCCTTAGAAACTAAATGCCATCAATCAGAGATGAACCACTGTTTTCAAGATGGCGCCTTTCAGAATGACGATGCCTAATACTTCCTGACACGCACATGGGCACAGTTTGTTCTCAAAAACAAACAAGAGAGAATTTAAAAGGGTAGCATTAGAGGTCATAGTAAAATCTAACACCTGGCTCTGAGCCGTAATCAGAAAAATGATTTAAGGGCCTAGCAGAGAGTTCTCAAAATCTCTGCTAGACTTCAGGTTATCCTACTGTTATTTAAAGGACGCCATCAGCTTTGTATTCTGTGAGTTCTTCCTTCTGACAGTTTTCGGGTTTGTTTTATATTCCACCACTCTCAGCCTCCCCAAGGCTTAAATCGGTGAGAAATGACATGCCAGTTTCTCCTAAAACATTATTAATGGCGGACCAATTTCTTAACTCACATAGATATTTCAAATCAGCTTTTCTGCCGTCTTTGTTATTCTGACTGTAGAAAAATGACAGAAATTCTAGATTTCAGGGAGAAACCATCTTGGTATAAGACAGGTCAGCCAAATTTAATGTCAGAGAGATGCAAGTCATTTTCTTTTCATTAATTCCCACTAATACCTTCTTCCTCATTTTCCCTTTCCCAACCTGTGTCTCTTCAATTTTTTTTATCCAGTCTTTTAGGCACTTTTGTTCTCTCTTCCTAGTATATCCACTGACTTCCACTCTTTTTTCCCATAAGCTCAGCCTCCTGTTTTGGGGTGACCTCTTCCTAAACATGAATCTACCAGGGGGTGCCATCACCCCTTCTCCTCCTCCTGGACCCTGGCAATGCCTTGTCCTGGTGGCAGTGAACACAACTCCTTCCAGAAACAGATTCTAGCACATTAAAGATACAGGCTTATGCCGTAATAAAAATGTGTGTGCATATGGATCGGAACTGGAAGGCATGAATCCAGAAAAAATTGAAAGTATTTTACAGTATCATAAAATTTTGGGAGATGGTTTATTGACTTTCTTTGGTATTGTTACAACTGTGTTAGTTGAATTTTAAACTTTTAAATAAAAAGTATACACTTTTTAAAAATGTTATCTTAAAGTCTCTAAAAATCTATGGATTATGTTTTAAAAGTAGGGTTGTGGGTGAGTCATTCAAAGTCAGAGACAAAATAATGAGTACCTTTGCAGAGGCACACTTAGTACGTGGACATTTGAAACGGTGTGTCCTCTTTGGATTAAAGAATTCCTACACACCCTCCCCACAGAGGAACTTTATTCTTGCAGAACTTGAGCTGCTCCTGTTCTCTTATGTCCCCAGAGCCTTGCATTTAGTTCCCTGGCTCCTCTATGCTATTCCATTTGCTTCTCCGTTCTGCCCCACTTCACAGCTGTGTGATGACACCACACGCTTCCCGGCAGCAGATGCTGGTAGAAGCAGGTGCCAAAGCAGCAGAGGCTGTGAGAAATGGAGAGAACGCCTCACAGGGTGGGGCGCTTCTTCACAGTCGCCAGCTGTCCTTCCTTCCCGGTCCCGGGGACAGGACAGGCCTAGGTGATCACAAGAGTGTTGTCATTTTCTCATCTATAAAATAGGCTTTTTGAGAATTCACTGAGGTCATACATATTAAAGAGCCTAACTATAGTAAAGTCTCAATATACGGTTATTTTTACTATGCTGCCACCTTCTGAGTTAGCTTTCCAGGCAGAATTGATCAGTAAAGCTGTTGGGGCAATTTTCCATCTATTTCAAGAAAACCATGTTCGTTAGAATAGGTAGCAAGGGACTTCTGTAACCCACATGAAGGTTTGTTTAGACAGGCCCCTGAGAGAAGAAAATAAATGAAAAGTGTCTGTGCGATTAATTACACTTCTCTCATTCATTCACTCATTCACTCAACAAGTATTTATTGAGCATTGATTCCATGTTGGACTACCTTATAGGTCTCCAGGACACAGCACTGATAAAGCAAATTTCCTGACCCTGTGGGAGCTGAGCTGAGCAGAAGAGGAAAATACTAACAACTGAACGCACATACGTGCACACTCGTGTATAGTATGTCAGGGGTGATAAGTGCTGTGTAGAAAATCGAACTTGGATAAGAATGACAAAGAGTGGGGTGTGGGGGGGAAGGGGTGTAGCCACATATCTCAAATGGTAATCAGAGAAAGCCTCTCTAATAAAGTGACATTTACATTTGTGTAGGGCCGAATCTGGAGACTTCAGAAACTGTTCTTCAGTAAAACAAGCACATCTGATGCACAGGAATTCTTACTATATATGCCTCTAGGAGTAAATCATTTTTAACATATCCCACCTCCATATAGAAGAAATTATTTTCCATGATAATCATGAAATGGAACAAATATACTTCGTGTAGAAACTAAAATGTGCACATACCAAACAAAATCATATACTTGGAAGTATCCAAAAATTAAGCAAAGACCAAAACCGTAAGTGGTCACAGAGAATGGCAGAATTAATGTAACTCAAGGTCTACCTATTTTCATAATCACTGTGCTCCATTGTTTGTTCCAAATCTACTATTTAAATGCCAGAGTACATGGTACCACAGAGCAGGAGCCACAAGCAGTGCCTGAGCAAGAGAAGGATCTGAGACCATTTGTCCTCCTCATTCACTAGATAACTGAGTCCGTGTGCACCCATCTGTATTACCAGGATTTCTCCAAATTAACTTCCATGTAGAATACAGCACTTCTTCAATAATAACAATAATATGCTTTAGAGCTTACTTATGTTATGAAAATTTGACAGTGACAGAAATGCATATTCTGAGAGGGGAAAGTACTTTATTATTGACATTTGTTTAGGTATGCTAGTGTTTGGTGTTAAGAAGGAGAACAACTCGTAGTTGGTTTCATGATAGTTTTCAATTCTCTATGTGCCTGTTTATTGCCTGCCCCCATGATTTGCTGCTTCTACTGCCTCACCCTAGACATGCCACTTGGTGGGGGAGCTGGGTGACCCCTCTCTCTTCAATTCCACATTTAACATGCTCCCAGTTCCACATATGTTCCACACTCTATTTCATGAACTGTTGAGACTCTGGATACAACAGCCCATATTCTGGAAGTAAAGTGACCTGACATGGTTTCTGAGGCTCAAGAAAAGCTTATTTGACTCATAAGTCAGACAGAGAAAAACTCAAGAACCATATGATTTTACTCATGTGGGACATAAAACTGAAAGCAACAAATGAACAAGCAAGACAAACAAACAAACAAACAAACAAACACTCCCAGTCACAGACAATAGAGTGGCGGTTACTGGAGGAAAAAGGGATTGGAGGCAGTAAAGGGTAAAGGTGGTCAAATATGTGACAATGGAAGAAGATTTGATTTTGGGTGTTAAACACACAATGCAATGTATAGATGATATATCATCGAATTGTACACTTCAAACCATATAATTTTATTGACCAATGTCACCCCAATGAATTTAATACAAAAAAAATTTTAAAGAAATGGGAGCCACCTAGATTTCCTGTTTATTAGAAGAGGCTTACTTCACTTTTGATAACAAGTGACAGATATTTGCTGAATACCTATCGTGTGTAAGATGGGAAGCTAGACAGTGAACGAAGGCATACACAGTTATGAGACATGGTCTTGGACCATAAGACATTTAGTCTTGGACACAGCTTATAAAAGGCAAAATAGAAAAAAGAAATAGAGCAAATGAATTCAAGAGAAAAAAAAAAAAAGCTTATTTAAAAGGGGTGGGGGTTACTTTAATCAGAGGTAGTCAAGGAAAACCTTCTGCATTAGTACTTGACCTGCGTTTGGAAAGGAGGCAATGGCATTGATAAGTAGGAAGGAAGAGGAGGGAGAGAGTCTTAAGTGGAGACCACAGCAGGGCCTAGAAAATGTGGAGTATGTTCAAAGTCCATCAGTAGTGTGGGTGCTGTCCAGCGTGAGCACTGAGATGCACCATGAAATACATTAAGATAACAGGAAGGAGGCCATGGTGAGCCTTGAATGCCGGGTCAAGGAATGTTCAGTCAATAGCTGAGAGTCACCCAGTGCTTTAAGCAAGGAAGTAACCAACTCAAAGCGATATTTTAGGAAAATGAATCTGTTGGTAATATGAAGCAGGCACTGAGGTAGAGGGAGGAGGTAAAGAATGAGCAAATCTGAGAGCGGGCATACAATGAATTGAGTGGACCTGACCTGAGGAAATTCTCCTTCCACTATAATGGGAATGCATGGACGTAGGTCAAAGACCATAAAATTAAAACTCTGAGCTTGAATTTATTTTTTTTAAACCTTGGGGAATATGAAGATAAGGGCCTGGGGAAAACTGTCACAGAACCAGCATGTAGGAAAATTCTCTTAATTTGCTGATGTGGTGTTCTGAACTAAAGATGAAAGGTTCTGAACTGAAGTTTCCTAAGAAACAACAGTACAAAGAAATCAGAGAGGGGCTTAGCATTCTCTCTGAACCTTAGAGCTCAAATGTTAGTTTCTTCACAGAAGCCAGTGGAAGCTTTTTTGTCCTCAAAAACAAAAAAACAAGCAAAAGAATCACTTATGTGATGTTCCAAGAAAATTTTGTTTTGTGGTCAGTCCTACCAGGAGCAATCTGGCCTTCAGTGAGATGATCAGTATGAAGTCCTTAGACACCTTTAGGAATTTAAGATCTGTCTTCTATTTCTAATTGTTTTCTTGAAAACATAAGAGCTTTAGAAAAAAAAAAAGCTGTGTTTAAATCCTCTGAATAAGCTGTATTTCAGGGCTGCACTTAATATGTGATTTCTCCTGTGCTAATTAATTTACCTCTCCTCTTCAAACAGAACTCTGTACAAAAAACTTCAGTTCTCCAAAATAGAAAAATGCCCATTCTTATTTTTGAGTGTTCTTAAGGGAGAAATGTAAGTTCAAGATGGTAGACAGTCAGTATATTTATCTTTATTACAGATAATGGACTCATTTTAAGGCATAGTCCATATTACAAATTTGGTGTTATAACTGGTCTTTAAGTCACTCAAATTAAAAAAAATATAATTGAAATATTTGTGCAACAAAGTCCTTGAGATATATATTTTTTTCAGGAGATATGAGCACTTTTACGAGCATTTCTCTTGGAAGTTTAACAAGAAGACCCCATGTCCTAGGAAGTATGGGCAGGATTCTGGTCCTCTGGGGAGGGGAGAGGAGAAACCAGATTGGCTGTGCACTCTCCTTTTCTCACTCGGTTTTCCAAAATTCTTATACTTGGAAATAGAGGGAGATGATACATTTTGAGAGCCACAGGTGAAGTCATTCTCCCCAAATTAAAATTTCGGTTTCATTTTCTTAAACTAGAGATTTCAATTTCCACTGACACTTCACCCATTTTAACTTCCTGGGAAACCTGGGAGTGGGGAGGGGAGAAGGCACAGCACCGTTCAGTGGTGTCTCTACAAGGTGGCAGAGAGGAGGGGTTTCGCCCTCTGAAATCAACACAATCCGCTGCCTGACTCAGTCACTATCAGGGTGATGTGCTCACTTATTAAAAAAAACACATCTCTCTACACATCATGAATAATGGATTGAGATTTCTGAAACTGTCCTTCCTTTCCCTCCACAATTTAAATCAAGCTCTTTCAAATCCAACATACTACATCTTGATTGAAGACTGAGACGGTTATAAATAGTACAGGTTGAAATGTTTCCACGATGGTGGGTAGATGAAAAAATAATCCTCCTGCCCATGGGCAAGATGTCCCCAATGAGCAGCTCATTGTCACCACTGTCCTTCATCACAGAGCTATCTTGAAGGAACACAAGGGACAAAAACAGTCCACGGCCATGGCTGTGGCACCCCTGTGCCTGCCTCCAAGTTGAACCCTCTGCATTTGTTTCCTGCCTCCCCCAGACCAAGCATATGATGCCGTTTTCTTTAAGCCTAACTTGGCACAGGGAAGCTGTGTGTAGCTTGAGTTCTTAATACAGTCTGTCTTGGAGGCGGGGCATTGTTTAAATGCTGCCTGCTCTGTGTACTTACATCTGTAAACTGTTTGCTGAGTACTAGTTTCCAACCTGGAGAATTTTTCATCTTGCTTCAAATTCTTCCAAGTTTCATTTGAAACCCCTGCCAATGAAAGCAGTTAAATTATGTGTCAGAAATGCGAGACCTTTACAGAAAATGCTGCAAGAATGTGAAAGGACACTTCAGGCTGGGGCGGAGGGAAGGGGTGCATCATGGATGAGGCAGAGAAGGCCTAATAGTAAGCGCTTGATAATCTCCAAATGACTCTCTGAAACCTGTGTTGTCTGACCTTCAGAACAGCCACACAAGCCTCTTCCATCTCTCGTGGAGGTCCCAATAACTTCCATGCAACAAATTTTTATTGAGCACCTAATATGTACCAGCGGCTGGTATCCCCACAACAGCCAAGGCCTCTACTCCCATAGAGCTCAGGGGAGACAGATAATGAAAACAAACAAATAAATCATCAAGGTAACTTAACACAGGGAGAGCAGCCATGGAGAAAACCCATCAGGGTAATATGTTAGGGAGTGACCAAGGGTGGGAAGGCTGCTCTGAGTGGTGACATTGGAGCTGAGAGCTAAAAGTGAGTAGAACACCAAGGGGTGATCTGTGGGAGGGGCACGTCAAGCAGAAGGAAGTGCAAGTTCAGCAGCTTAGAAGCAGGAATATGCTTGGCATGTTCTGCAGACAGAAAGAAGGCCAGCACGACCGACTGCAGCTGGGGGACAGAATGGTAGGGGACTCTCTACTTGAGTGTGTGTGACCATGCATAAAGAAGGAAGATGGGGGAGAAGGAGGAAATGAGGCTCATATTTGTTGAATGTTTACAATGAGCCAGGCCTTGAGCCAAGATCACAGTCATAGGTGGCAAGGCTGGGCCTCCATCCAGGTTCTCTGACTCGAAATCCTTTAGTTTTCTACTATATCGTGCTGCCTGGCCCACACCCTGCCATCTGGAAGAACAGCTTTGGTTCACCCAGGTGGAAACAGAGGAAAGAGAAGCAACATGGATATTCGGAATCCTACATGGGATCTTTTTTATCTGCCGGCCTATCTTGTGAGTGATTTTATATGAAGGGCATATGTTGACCTGATTTTTAAAAATTGCAATTTCTCTAATGCTAAGAAATAGCGTTTCTACTTCCTGTCCTTGGTGGCCTCTCAGCTGGAGAACCAGCTGACGGATTCTACACTCTGGGGTACACTGAAGCAGAGCAGACAGAATACAATTACCAGAGGTAACTGAAAAGGTGACGGAAAAAGAAAAAATAAAACATATTTAATGCCTCCAGGAAATGAATCCAAATAGATCTTGATCTGTGTTACAAGGAGATTGCAATATACGTTCTTTCGCCCACCCTCCTTTAAGCAAGTTTGAATACTCTCTCTGTCACTGCTTTCACATGAACTCAGATTGCTTTAGAAACCTGTCATATTAAATTAGCCAAAGCAGATAGTAATTCAGAGGGGTGCCAATGTGGCATTATTGAAAATTGCTGGTTGGAAGGCTTCCTTGCAGCATTATTCAGGAACAATAACTCACTTTCATCACCATGTGTCAGTATGAGCAAATGATGAGCTTTGTGTGGTTTTTAAATTAAACTTCCTTAAAAGTCCGTCACGAAGATAAAAAGGGTGCAGAGAACACCTGAATTCACCAGTAAGAGAACAGGCGAACAAGCGCACACCCATGCGCAGGCGTCACCTTGTAGAGTCACTTGGTGTGAAATACACCAGAAACACTGACCCTGTGGCAGCCCAGCAGAACAGTCAGGTGTCAGAAGATCCTTGACCTTGACATCAGGGACAAGCTCAAAGGCCATGGGAATTAGTTACATGCAGCAAGAGACATTTAAAATAAAATAACTCTTCCTTGTGATATCAATGGCCGGTCATCTCCTCAGAGAAGCGCTCCACAGCCACCCTGCTTCATCACTCCCTGTCATGTTGCCCTTGTACTTCTTTTTAACAAGACTTAGTAAATTTTTATATTCCAATTCATCTCATTATTTGTTTGGCTACATCTATCCTTCCCACTCCAGAACATAATTTCCATAAGAAGCAGGATCTTAACCATCTTCACTTGCCTCGAGGAACAATACCGGGAACATAGTGGACAATAAATAAATATTTATTGAAGGGCTTTTGAATTCACAAATTATACCAGAAATTATATTCACTTATTATACCAGAGCAGAGGCTAATCAGTATTGTTTTATGAGCTGGAGGCTAGAATCCAGGCAGTCACCATGAACAATCTGTCCTGGGTTCTGCTGACCAGAGAGTGGCTTTATGTCTAATGGTTACTTAGCAGACAGAGTATTAGTGGTGGAACAGCTGTGGAGCTATTGTGTGTCTTGGCACGCTCCTGAACAGGTCAAGAAAAATGTTATCCCAAACCATCAACAAAACAAAAAGACAACATGATGAATGGGAGAAGATATTTGCAAATGATACATCCGATAAAGGGTTACTATCCAAACTGTATAAGGAACTTCTGTAACTTAACATAAAAACAAATTTAAAAATGGGCAGGACACTTGAATAGACATTTCTCTAAAGAGGACACACAGATGGCCAATAGACATATGAGAAGATGTTGAACGTCACTGATCATTAGGAAAATGCAAATCAATTGTAAATTGGTGCAGCCAATATGGAAAACAGTATGGGGATTCATAAAAAATAAATAAATAAAAATAGAGCTGCTATACAAGCCATCAGTTCCACTTCTGGGTATTTATTTAAAGAAAAAATACTAATTTAAAAAGACATATGGGTCCTTATGTTCACTGCAGCATTATTCAGAATAGCCAAGATAGGAAAGTCACATAGGTGTCCACTGATAGATGAATGGATAGAGAAGTGGTGTTACACATACACAATGGAATATTATGCAGCAATAAAAAAGAATAAAATATTGCTATTTGCAACAACATGGGTGGACCTAGAGGGTATTATGCTAAGTGAAATAAGTCATACAGAAAAAGATAAATACTGTATAATCTCACTTATATGTGGAATCTAAAAAAATGAATAAACAAAATCAAACAGAAACAAATCCACAAATACAGAGAACAAGCTGACAGATGCTGAAGGGGAAGGAGCAATGGGTGAAATACAAACAAGAACAGATTTTTTTAAATGGGGTATACTAAAGAATAAAAATAATAGTAAAAGTTTTTAATTGTTATCCAATTCCTAAACTCCTACTTCTTATTTTTAAGATTTTATTTATTTATTTTTAAAGAGAGGGGAAGGAAGGGAGAAAGAGAGGGAGAGAAACATTAATGTGTGGTTGCCTCTTGTGTGCCCCCTACTGGAGACCTGGCCCACAACTCAGACCAGGAATCAAACCAGCGACCCTTTGGTTTGCAGGACGGCACTCAAGCCACTGAGCCACACCAGCCAGGGTCTGAACACATACTTCTTGATCTATACAATGAAATTCTTTTAAAAAAATTTTTATTGTATTTTTTCCATTACCATTTAACCTCCGTATATCCCCCTCACACAACGAAATTCTTAGATTATCTCTGTGACCTATCTCAAAAATTCTAATATTTTCTTGCACTGTTTTTTTAGAAACTAAGTCTAAGTCTACAGAAAGGGTGCAAGAATTGCACAGTGAACACTCTGGGTTAACCAACTATTAATATTCTGTCACATTTGCTTCCTCTCTCTGTGTACACATGTCTATGGCTTGTGTTGATGTATGTGGGCACATATGTCCATGTGTCTGTGTATATGTATGTGCCTATGTGTGTTATCTGCATGTATATATTTCTGTGTGTTTATATGGGCCTTATGTGTAAGTGTGAGTGTATGTGCATGTATGTATATTTTGGCTTAAACTATTTGAAAGTCAGTTGCAGATATTGATGCACTTCATCCCTAAATACTTCAGCATCAATCTACTAAGACCAAGGTTAGTCCCCCAGAGTATAATCATTACACTCAAGAAATTTAAAATTTAGAAGTACGCTATTTTCCAATATGCAGTTGGTTTTCAAATTTCCTTAAGTGTACCCAAGTGTCCTTTATAACTTATATTTTATCCAGGGTCCAATCAATGATCACACATTATATTTAACTGTCACATCTCTTTAATCTCCTTTTTCTCTAGAATGTTTCCCCAGACATGGTCTTTGGGTTTTGTTTTTTTGTTTGTTTTGGTCCTTTATGACACTGAGATTTTTGTAGAGTCCAATTGTTTTACAGATTTTCCCTTCATTTTCATTTGCTTGATTAGTTTTCCTAACTGTATCTGGTTAAAGTCTCACATTTGAAGTATCTCACATAACCAAAATAAAGTGGATGTGAAATAACCCATATTTCCAAAAGAAATTTTCAGGCTGAACTACCAGACCAAAGAAGAATAAACACGCTGACATAGGTATCAGGTATCACCTGATCTGACCTTCCCTGAATTTGTTAAAATCTTTATAATGCAATTAAGTTAGTACTTCCCACATATTAGTCACTCACATACTCCCTTCAAGGATTTTGCTGCATTGGAGTTCTTCTTGTGTTAGCATTTATGCAACCTTTTACTTTAATTCAATTTACTTATTTAAACTATTTCTTATCCTAAGAAGCAATACTGCTATTATTGGTTTTGCTATGCTTACTATATTTTTCTAATGTTTACCAAGTATACATAAATATCAAAAAATATTTGTGCACATCTATGAGGGAGGGACTAAAAAAAACCCAAAATTATTTTCTGGAGGGCAGTTCCCTTGTAGTACAGGCTTCATCTGCTAGTCGAGTATTCTAAGAACCCATCTGTATCAGTGCTCCAGCTGGTATTCTTGTAAGAGGCTGCGTTCCACTTCAGTGAATTTTTTTTGAAGACTCTTTTAATGTGTTTGCCCGTTTCATGTGGGTGATTTACAACACACCTGCCCACACGGCACTGAGTGTTCAGCAGTTTTTGACCAAAATCAGCATGACACTCGTGCCCCACCTCCCCGCTTCACCCGATCTTGCCCTCAGCAACTTTTTTTGTTTCTCCAGGTGAAAAAAATTCCTCAAAGGGAAATGTTTTGCTGATGTGGAAGAGGTAGACAAAAAAATAGCAGAAGCACTAAAAGTCATCAAAATCAACAAGTTCGAAACCCGATTTGAGCCACGGAGAAAACACCGCGATAGGTATATTGCATCAAATGGAGAGTATTTTGAAAGTGTCTGAAGTTTAAACATGTATGAATAAATACAAAATTTTTTATAAATAAATTTCAGGGGGTTTTTGGGTCCCCCTTCATACAACTACCTCCCATACCACAGTAGAGAACAGTACTTAGGGAAACTCTGAGTAGAGTGTGGTCAAACTGGGGGCTGGGGTGGTGGTGTGCATTTAGACAGAGTTGGCAGATAAGGCCGCCTTCTCAGGGACTAAGGAAACAAGAAGGTGCCAAGGTTGGCAGGCTGAGCTTAAGACAACATCCAAACAAATGATAAAACCTGCAGCTCTTGAGTGACAGTGCTTCTATCTATAGTCCGCAGATGCCAGATTGATTGCTTCTCCATTCATTTCCCAACCCCCTGAACAGGCAAGGTGGAAAACGAGGCTCAGGAAAATGCTTTTCAGGCAAATGCTGATGCTAAGGAAACCACTGTGTCTTCCAGAAGGCCAGTCTTTGTGGCCTGCAAAATATGCATATCGATATTTCACAGCCTACATTTTCCAAGAGACTGAGGTCCAGAAATGCTTAGTGGGCTATGCAAACTCATACCGCCAGTTCGTGGCAAATCAGGAACTTCATCCACGATTTCAGGCACTCAGACCAGTTCCTTCCACTCCCCAGGCTGAGGCCTGAGCCTCTATAGCTATTTATATACAAAACCACCTATACATGTACGCCATCCGCATATATAAAACCATAGTTATACACACATGCATAGAACCACATCCATATATACCCATGCACACTCATGCGCGTATATATGCAAAAATCATTCTAGTCTCCTGAGTCCATCCTAAATTCCCTTTCAACCACAAATGTGTCTGGCCCCAAAGAGATCATTCTCCATTCCTCACCCTTGTCATCTTTGCTGCTCACCAAATGGCCACCTTTCTCTGTGTCCCTGCATGTGTGAACTGTACAGCCTGGCCCAGCCCACACTCGAATGCTTTCAGTAACTCTGGCCACCCTAGGTTCCACCAATGTATGAGCATACTATAAACAGTCAGAGTTAGACCCCCTGATAATTATTCTAGGACTGGGCCTACCACCTCCTTTCCACCTCAGGTCAAACCCTGTGGAATAGAAGGCTGACTCAGGGGTAAGTTGAGAACACCCCACACCTGTACTGGCAGCTGGTAGCTATTCGGCCATTCATTGGCCCAGGATGTTCTCAGGGACCCTCCCCTCTCTTTGGTCTCCACATCTAATTGGTTATTAAGTTCTGTGGCATCTGTCTCCTGAGCATCTCTCTCCATCCTCGCTTCTCCTTGCTGGCTCATACGCCCGGGTGCAGGCCCTTGCTTTCCTCTGAACACTGTTACAAGATCTCCTCCTGCATCCATGAGCACTGCCTGCCTACCAAGCCACCCTCTACATTAATGACTTTTAAAGGGTGGTGCAGGGACTCCTGGAGGTCCCTGAAATCCTTACAGGGGATCCAGGAGGACAAGACTATATCTATAACATTGTAGACATGATTTGACGATAGACATGATATAGACTATTCCCACAGTATTACGTCACAATACTAAAGATAGGAGTTGCTTTTGCTGCCCTTATTCTATCGCCAGTGTACAGAGGTGTTTTCCAAGGTCTTTCCGACATGGGATATGACAACAGAGTGAATGCAGATGCAGACAAGAGAATCAGCCTGTCTTCTGTGAAGCCAGGCATTAAGGAGATGTGCAAAAATGTAAAACGACGTTACTTCTCTCACAGAATTTTTGTTTTGGAAAACAAATTATTTTTCCTATAAAAATGTGTTTTTACATTAACATGTTAATGGGGTTATTGTGATATTTAATGAATTAGTAACCGTGTTTTACATTTCTGTTTTAACTTCTAGTATGGTACATATGGATAATATAACCCACATAAACAAAAGCTCTTTGGGATCCTCAATAATTGTTGAGCATCTAGAAGGTTTCTGACAGCAGAAAGTCTGAGAACCACTGCTTGGATTATTTTCTTAAAGCAAACTCATTTTACACATTATTCCTCCGTTTATAAACCACTGCTCCCCGAGGACAAAGTCCTGCTGTTGATCAAGGCCCTCAAGGTCACCCCTTGCAGCTCTATCTCCTCACAGGGGCTGTCACCTGCCTCACCGCCTCACCACCCACCCCAACACAGCCTGTGCCCATGCGCCATCCAGCCACCCCCAGCATGGGTTCCCTAAGTCAGCCACACTGGCTTCATATTGTGTTGGCTTTCTTCCATTTGAACCAAGTTTCCTGGAATTCCCTTCCCTGGGGGGTTCAAGTTAGGGCTGGCCACAATAGAAATCTGCATGAAAATTCAGAAGCAGAAGTGAAACTTTAGCATTACACATTGTCGCTGATCGTCTAACTGACCTCCTTGGCGAAGGCAGAGGTGGACTCCTATCTCTCCCAGTTTCCGCAGCATTTCCACCCTGGGTTTCTGAGATTGCATGTTCAGCTCCTGGGAAAAGGGCGCCAGCTGCTTCTACAGACACGGGTTTCAATTCATCCTCCCAGGGGCCAGTGTATCCTCGCTTCTCTCACTTCAATCCTGTTTTTCCCGCTCTGAACCCTGCTGACCTAGAGCAACATCAGGCCCACCAGCAGCAGCAGAGGCGATGCTTTCTGTCGACCTCCTCATCAGCTTCCTTCATGGGCCTTGCTCCGTGACCTTTCTCTGCTCCCCCACCTGTGCCCTACCAGACCTCTGAAGCCCAAGCAGCTCCCACAACTCGGCAAGGTCTGACTCCTACGGGAAATCCATTATTCCGTGTCATTCATATCGGCTCTGCTTCCCTGTTCACAACCTAGTTCATGCTAAGTCTCCAGGTGTCTTTTCCTTCCTCTCTAACGGAATATCAATTTTATCTTTCTGAAATCAATCCAGGGTCTCAGAAGCCCTTTCAAACCATTCTCACCAGCACACCACCCAGGCGGATATACCCCGTCTTCTTCCTGTCCTCCCTGCACTCCACACGCACATGCAGCCCTCCACCTGAAATGCTTTATGAACTCAGTTTTCCACAGATGCCGCTCCCTCCTGGGTCTGTCTGCCAGCTGTCTGAAATCAGAGACAAGATCTCATGATCTATCTTTTTGTATCCCCAGTCACTGGAGCAAATGCATGTTTGTTAAATGACCTGAACACAGAGGAGGCAGAATAAATACAGCACTGTGGATTTCTAAATGTCAGACACTGGGCAAGAGGATGAATGGGAAAGTGTGGGAGTGAAAAATTCTATTTTTCTAAGCTGGAGGGTCTGCATAGAATTTAAAGTTTTTAAAGTCTACTGGGCATAAGACTTACTAGGGAGCTTATTAAAAATGCAGATTCCTAGTGCCACAGATATTCTGTGAATAGGTGGATATTTCCAGTATTCTGAGTTAGCTGCTTCAGCACCTAGAACTCTTCAGTTTAACAAGACACAGTGTTCTGGTGGAGGGGTCCTCAGAACACACTGCTTAGGGCACCGATTCTTAAATTAGGCTGTTCTGAATCACACGGTGGGGGAGGTAGGGAAAGCAAGGAAGATCTGATAAAAATGTAGTTTCCTGGGCCTCAGCCAAATCTTCAAAATCAGAGGTGCTTTGAGAGTGGTGGGCGTGCAGTGGGGCTGAGAGTCAGGAAACTCACTCCCTGATTTAACTACTTAGTCATAAGAACCTGGGGCAGTGGCGTTGCCTTCCTGTCTTCCTCTCATCATCTGAACTCATCCCTGAACCTTCCTTCTACAAAGCAGGGAGCCTATGGCGGCCCTGGATGTCAATGATGAGTACCCATAAGGAAAGACCTTTTAGGGGTTGTCTAAAAGGATCCTAAGGAGAAGAGAGGAAACTTTGGGAAAAATATTGAATTGACACAATCGAAGAACGGATTCCTAGAAAGGACAAAAAACTGGAAGACATGCATCTCGCCCCAATTTCTCCAGAGCTTAACTATCTCCTGGCACACATGGATCCTTTCCAGGTGCGCCCCCATGTAATCCAGATTGCACCACCCAGCACGGTCACTGCCGGGCACCTGTGGGGACCGAGCACTGGAAATGGGGCTAGTGACACTGAAGAGCTAAACGTTCGATTTTGTTTGTAGACGATATAAATTTAAGTCTAAAAATGAATCCTCAATCCAGTGCCTGGAAAACATTTAAATATAGTTCAAACAACTTGGATGTGTAAATGTACTTTATGAACCGAAAATTTTATGAATTCTAAATGCAGGTCAAGTGTTCTTAATGAAAATTCAGTGCCCAAGTGCAATATGCTGTAAGTATAAAATACACATTAGATTTTAAAGACTCAATATGAGAAAAAATTCAATAAATTTTATTTGACTCTATGTTAAAGTGATAATCTTGGATATATTAGGTTAAGTAACATGTATTACTAAAATTAATTTCATCTTTTTCTTTTTTACATGTTTAATGTGACTATTGGAAAATTTTAAATTACATCAAAAGCTAGCATCATATTTCTATTGGAAAATTCTATTTAAGAATATGTAGAATGTGTCTATTGAATGTTGTCACTAAATATTTTGAAATTACCTTGGAATGTTACTTTATAGAAGGAAATGAGGGCCCTTCTATTGTCACTTCAGAGGGCTATCAGCTGATTCTAAGGACTCACTCGTTCAGGAAATGCAGTCTTTTCAGGGTCTCATCCCCTCCCCGCTCCATCCACTACGGAGCGGCCTTCAGGGTAGCTGATGAACCCGCTTCCAGAAAGAAGCCTGGGATTTTCAAGTCCCAGTCTGGTGCTTATGCTCCTTATCACCCTCATCATTCAGCAGCCTTACTTCTAATGGCTTTGGCTTATTTAAAAACACTAGACCCACCCCCAAACAGTTGGAGAATTAATACTGACGAGAATAGTTGAAACATTTTATTACTCCCTCTCAAAAAAGATCCAATACTATTTTGAATAAAGGCAACAGCATCTCTCTCCTAAAAGGTCAGTTTTGAAGCCAACCACACTCTCTAGGTTGAATTCTGGAATGTTTCTTATATAAACTATCAAACAGAAAATGCCATTCTTTTATAATACCTTCTGTGCATCTCATCTGTCTGAAAAGTGCTTTGGTTATAATTTTCCACGTTATCAGGTGTAGACTCACACCGAGACAGAGGTTTGCAACTCAGGCCCACGGTCCTTCTGTGTGGCCACAGCTGGAATGCAGGGGACCCACAACTGTGGAGCATCTTTTCTGATTTTTTTCCATTGATTTCCAATGGGAATTTGATATTTCCTTTCGTTTAAAAGGCAAACAACAGACTACATTACTATTATCAGTGCCTATCATGCCACCAATCAAAGTCACAGGTTTTTTTTTCATATGAAAACACAGTTGTTCCAGAAACCCTGAAACATCATCTATGTACATCATGACTTTAAGGCCATTATAGCTAATTCTTCTGATGATAGCCCCTCATAATATGCAGAGGCAACTATTGGTCAAGTTCTCATGCGGCAGTCACAAAAGCGGACAGGTGCATTTCCTCATGGTGGTCCAGACCCCTAAGATGCTTTATGGTCTTCCCTGTTGACACTTGTTTGTTCTTTATGCATACATGAAAATAAACCAGTCATTTAAATGACCTGTTACAGTTTTGCAAAACAGAACAGCTCAAATGAGACATTTTAATTCTCCTGTTATCATTGTCTTTTGAAATCTAATAGGCATGTGGGTTACAAGTCTAGACAAGGCAAGTTCAAACACCTCTGATGGGTAAGTTAACTACCAAAGTGTGTTATTAAAAGTAATTTTTAAAAATATTTTTGACAGATTAGGCAGAAATACAGGTCAGGCAAAGTGTAAGTTATATGAGAATCAGTATGTTTTGTGTATTTTTTATCTTTTTATTTTTGGCTTTTATAATCCTATGTGCTAAATTATTACATTTAAAATATTTCTACATTTCATTTAAACCAATTAAAGAATATTTGATTTTTACATTAAAAAAAATAAGGAGGGGTGAATAGGTTTCTGTGGACTGCCAAAAGGAGCAGCGGTTAAATAACGCCCCCTGACCTAGGCATTACCTTACTGACGTAGGGCCCTGCGTAGCCACGTGTTTTTAACTAGAGACACCTGCTGCAAGCGGAATCCACACACGTGACCACGCGCTGGTCACAGTCATGCTCACACTTCCCACTCCATGCACAACCAAGTGGGAAGGTTTCTCTGTATTCCTTCTCTATTGTCACCACACACACACACACAAGTAGAGAAACGAAGGTGAGTTAAAAAAAGAAGTCGTGGTGCCCAATTCACATGCGAAAGGCCTCGAAGTGGATGATGACTTAGAGATTCTGAAGCTTCGAAAGCAAGCACTAATTTCCTAGTAACTCAATAAATTACCATGAATTTTTCTAGAAACCAGTTGACTCTTCCACCTTCAGTAGGAAAAGTGAATTAAAATCTTGCCTGTGATTACCGAAGCTATTTCCCTCTGTCAGCTGAAGACAATATAAATGTATATTTAGAAACACTACGGCACCCACCACTTAAAAAGAAAGCTGCGCGGGGCGTACGCGGGAGAACCGGGCTCGGCGGCAGAGAGCGATGCATATTGGAAGCCCGTGTTTCTCAGCAATGTTGTCCCAACACTGAGAAACACCCCAGCATAAAACAACGCTGTCACTTTTAGAAATCTTGTTCTGGGTTTTTTTTAAGCACCAAAAACAAGATTCAGCCCACAATTTAATATTGTCAATACATTTTCTTCATTATACAACCGGCACGCCAACTGTTACCTAAGCTCTTCAGAGTCTTCAAATCCCACACCCACACGTTCTGAACTCATCTGCACCCAGATATGAATAAAGATGAATAGCATCTTGAGGAAATAGCTTCTCCATTCTCAAATGGCAAAAGCCATGGAGCAAACTCCTTGTAGTGTCTGAGGGATTGCTTAGACAGACAAGAAAGAACCCTTGCGCCACCATTTTTTTTTTTCCCAGAAAAATCACATCCTTCTGTGGCAACCTGCACATTGGGAATTTTAAATGAAAAGGTACCTCAGAAGTCCTTTCTGATATGGAGGTGCTATGATTCCCTTATAAATAAATTACATTTTTTATTTTTGCTAAACTTAAATTAATTAGGTTTGGGTAGGTCAGCAGTCCAACTCAGCATCATTTGCTAGCATGCTGAGTAAATAGGAAACCATGCTGACTGTATTTATTTTACTATCATTATGTCTCCGTGGGGTAAGCTAGTAAAGAAGTTCAGGCTGTTAACAGTTTGGTGATATATATACATACACACACATAATACTTGAAAAAATTATTTTTCCTTCATCTCAAACCATGATTTCATGAGCTCCACCACACGCAAATGAATTTTTTCCCCAAATGTTTGTTTATAAATTGGATATTTTCACTCCATTCATTAGTGTTCATTTATTCATTCAACAAGTATCTACTAGGAGCCGGACTCGGGGTGAACATAGGTAAAGTGTTACAAAAACAGGCACATTTTTGTTCAAAAGATGTTTTACGAGGTGCCCAGGAACCCAGGCTAGCTTACAGTAATTTCCTGTCTCAGTCAGCTTGGGCTGCCATAACAAAATGCCATACTCATAGACTTGGTAGAACAGGAATTTATTTCTCACAGTTCTTGAAACTGGAAGTCCACGATCAAGGTGCCAGCAAGATCAATGTCTGGTGAGGGCCCTCTGCTCAGGTTGCAGATGGCCATGTTCTTGCTGTTTCCTCACATTGCCTTTCCTCGGTGTTTGTAGACAGAAAGAGAGGAAGCGAGCTCTCTGGTCCCTTCTTATCACAGCACTAATCCCACACGAGGTCCTCACCCTTGTCAACTCCTCTAAACCTAATCACCTCCCACAGGCCCCCTTGAGAGTGAGGACTTCAACACTTCCTTAACAGCAAACGTGTTATTTCACCTATAATGTTAATTCAGTAGACCAAAATTTTCCAACCCATCTCCGAGTAGTGGGACCTTGGCCCCTCTGGAGCTTCTGCAGTGGATAAGGGGGACAGAGCCCCAGACATCAACAGGGGACGAGAGTTACGGCAGCATCAGACGCCTCAGTACTGAGGGCTAGATGCTTAGGGCTTGGAAGAGAATGAACTAGACTCTGAGGCCCAGGCCAGCTCCTGAAGTAGCGGTGCTGAGATCTCTACCGTGGGACCAAAATCCATAACTGCTATGTTTCTGTAAATCAGGTATCTTTACCTCAAGGCCTGCCTGGATGTATGCATGCATTTATGCATTTATCTATTTATTTATCTTCACCCAGGGCCATATTTTCCATTGCTTTTAGAGAGAGAGTAGGGGGGAGAGAAAGAGAGAGAGAAACGTTGATTAGTTGCCTCTCATAGGCTCCCTAACCAGGGATTGAACCTGCAATCTAGGCATGTGTCCTGACTGGAAATCAAATCAGCGACCCTTTGGTGCACAGGAGGACACTTCAACCAACTGAGCCATACTGGCCAGCACAACCTGCCTGCATCTTTGAAGCTTCTCAGGATCAAGTTCAATCAGGCAATACAACAAAACACATAAAGATAACACAAAATCAGAATAGCATCGAGATTCAATGTATTTAAGATAAGCATGGGGTTTTTTGTTTTTTGCAAATCTGCAGTTACATAGTGCTTTTAACCAGGCCTGATGGAGTTGGCTGGATGCATAGCCACCTCTCTGCTGTGTGAACGCCAACATCCATCAAGCTCAGCCCCACAACTAGAAATAATTAGACTCTTTACAGGTCTGATCATTTCCTTAAAAGCCTGCATGATCAAAGCCAGTTTGGAATGGAAAGAGATCAAAAGAGGAGAAATTACACAGATGCAGGTGCAGATTTTAACATGACCTAGGCCACCTAGCAGGGCTGACTCTTCTCAGAGAATCCTCCCTCACCTCGGAGAAACAATGCACGCTATGCAGAGGCTGCGTGTGCCTTTCCCGGTGATCCTGGATCCATGCGGAAGCAATCAATAGCTTAGATCCATCTTAGCTGGATCTCTGACACACAGACTTCCAAAATGGAATGTCAAGCTCCTTCGTGATGTTTTTAACAGAAGGAAGGGGAAAAAATACTCCTACATTTCTCTTCCCCCATCTATTGTTAAAATTACAGAGGCAGACGAGGACACTCGGAGTATCTTTGGGTGACTCAAATAAGGCTTGGGGCTGCACTGAGTGTATGTCTCTGCCACGTGCAGGGCGTACAAATAATTCTAATGCATGTCTGGTTCTTTGCAAGGACTTCCATCTCCATAGTCCAAAGGCTCCCCGGAGCAAGGTATATAGGACAGGTAATGTGATAGCCACCTGGCAGAAACCAGAGCTCAGAGGGCTTAAGGGACTCTACCTGTGGTCATACAACTAATGGCAGACTTGTATTCAAAATCAGGAATTCTGATTGTTGATCTTACCTTTATACAAGCTTAGAAACTCCACTTTCTGCAGAAGGCCAAATAGAGCCTGTGAATGACTTTTGTTTCTGATTGAATTAATTCTACCATTAAACAATAAAAACTTTCACATAAAAATCTGGAATTCTGACTGAAAAATCCAGAGGTCTGACCTGATCTGGTGCAGGCAATAGTGGACCTTACGGTAACCCACATAGGATCAGAAGCCCCCTCCCCCACCCTCCATGACCTCATGCTCAGCCACTCAAAACTCTAACAGCCCACGCTGTTCCCTCATCCATGCCTACGCTCAAATGACTTCCTCCCCTCTGGGACGCCTCTATCTGTCTTGCCAGTTTGGTAGGTAAACAGGATCAATCGTTCAGGATTCAGTTCAAATACCCCCAGCTCCATGAAGTCAATTCCGGTATCACTGGAAAAACTAACCAGGCTTTGTTTGAGGCTCTTGAATATTTTCTTGTGCTTGCTTTATGGAACCTCTTTTCACATCACACATGCATATTCAATGCTGGGCACATGGGAAGCAATCAATAATATTGTAACCATTCCTAAAAGCAAAGACTTCAATAGTATTTCTCATGTGCCAGAGACGGTACAAAGCACCTTACACAAATGAACTCATTTAAGACTCACCACTGCCTATTATTGCACGCATTTTCCATAGAGAAAGCCGAGGCGCACTAGAGGTTAGGGAATTTTCCCAGAGTCACTCACTTAGCTCTCAAGTGGCGGAAGAGAAATTAGAACAGAGCCTGGCTACTTCTGGACAGACTGATGGATGGTTGGGTGGATGGACAGTGAGATGGATGGAGGGAGAGAAGAAGAGAGAGAAAGGGAGGAGGGACAGATGAACCCTTAGGAACAGAGAATGGCGCACCAAGTGGAGAGAGATGTGATGGAGCACTTTCCATCCCATCTACTCCTGTAGAAACTTCCAGGCTTTTGATGAGGCAGAGGCAGTGCTCTGCGTAGGTCAAGGTTAACAACAGACTCTCAGCCAGTGGGGGGCGGGGGGAAGCACTGCTTTGTAGTGTCTGATTGCTTCTGTGGTGTAAATACTCCTACCATAGTCGATTTCAAGCTACATGATATTACTGAAGGCAGAGATGGAGAGAACACGTGTGACCAGTTGCTGGCACTAACCAGCACTGAAACACCAGTATTGACACACCCGGGCGTGGGATATGCCAAGGAAAATGACAGATGCAATGACAGGCAGGGCTGGGTGATAAAGGACCTACTAAACCATACTAAGGATGTAATCCTCCTCTACGCGACCAGGAGTAATTTAAAAGTTAATAGGGAGTGATGTGATTTATGGTCGTAAAGAGTTGGATGCAAGATGGACGTAGAGTCCAAATTTTAGAAACTCCTATCATACTTCGTACATCTTTTCTGAGTAACAATTATTGCTGCAAGGAAATGTATCAATGGTTCTATTTCTTTCCTACTGTATCGCTTTATCTGTCTGGTATTTTGCTCTCCACTTCCCACCCCCATTCCCTTATCCTAGGCTCCCAGAAGGGCTCCAGGTGTCATAGACCCTCAGGATGGTAGTGTCCATCTCTCACTGTAGGATCTGTGGCAGGTAAGGACTGGAAGGCCTAAGCCCCAAAGTGGGTCTGAACCAGTTTAAACAGAGAAGCCCCCATATGGGGTAGAAATAAAACAATGCCAGACACATCTTCGACATTACAGGCCATACAGCTGGCATGGGGTTTAGGGACCATTGAGATTCCGATTGTCCTCTTACTTGGGAAGTGGAGTGGAGGGCAGTCAATTTCAGCTGCACAACGCCACCAAGCTGGCCAGAACCAAAGCTGGAATTAGAACCAGGTCGCCTGGTTCCCAGTCAAATACTCCGTGTGCACATAAAGAGCGTTTTCTGAGATGCTGCCTTCCCCCTGCAAAGTCAAAGGCTTTCTTCAAAGATCTTTTTCATCTACTAAGCAGGTTCCACTTCAACAATTAGAACAGACCGAAACATGGTGATATCCTGGAGCTGGGACGTTCTGTCACCCTCCCCCAACACAGGACAATGTGAGCCATCTGTTTGGGAAACACTGCATGACCACAGTCCCCTCCCTATCACTTAAGGCCTTATTGTCCAGTTTGAGAATTCTCTAGATCCTGGCCTTTTCCCATGGGTTTCCATCCACCTGCCTATACTAAGGCCATTTCCTGAGAACTAGGAAGTGGGCAGGGAAAGGAAGTAAAGCTTTAAAAGCCATTGTGGTAGCTCTGCTTCGGAAAAAAACTGTTAGAGGGGAAGTTAAAACTTTTGGCTGAAATGCAAGGCAGTCTGATCATTGAACCTCTTTTCAGGTGAAATTGGCCAAGGCCACAGGGCATCTGGCCAAGGGGGCATCGAAAACTGAAACCAAGGCCAATGTTCACCCAGACTGAAGTCAGAGCCTTCTGCTCTGACGAAACCCGTTTTCCATTTCTTACGGAGGCATCCCCAAACCTGGCAGTGGCCCTGACATGTCACCCTCTTTCAGCTAAAGCTAGTCTCCACTTCCAGTGCCAGTCAGTATCTGCACCCATCATCCCTATGAACGGGGCAGAGAAAGCCAATTCCTGGGGCCAGAGAAGTGAAAACTGGTCTAAGGAGAAAGATCTCAGAGAGAGACGAGCTGCTCCCAGGCCCGTGCCAACTTACACCTGCTGTCTTAGGGTAACAACCACAATCCTTTTCATTCTCAGAAGTAGCCCAGTTGCAGATGGTAAATCAGACGGTCACCCTAGTCCAGGGTTCTTAGGGGTCACACTCCTCCAAAGCATCTATCAACAGAATGGAAGGGATCCATGAACTCCAATGGAAAACAGTCACAAATTTGTTTGCTAACGGTGAGTGACGATTTAGAATTTCAGGTTATTGTGAACGCAAGCCACAAACGTCAAGGGCAGGAGCAGTACCGACGATTTGGTCAACAATGTAGATCAGATATCTTCACATCATAGCACAGTGGCCGTGGTCACCTCACAGCCTCCCTCCTTCAAAATGATGGTAGCCACTAGCCCCATCAGTAGATCTTGTCACAATGTTTTATATAAATATTATGGTGTATGAAATACACCATAATATTTAATGTATTATAAATATATAATGTATGAAGTTGAATGTGTACTATAATTGTATAATGCATTTTATGCACTTAAACACATCATTCTGGGGTCCCTAAGCTTGTCAGACCACCAAAGGGCACCAAGGCATTAATAGGATTGAGTCCTTGACCTGGAGATTGAGAAGTCACGGTACCAAGGGACGGGGGAATGTGAGAAAGAGACCATGTCCTCTAGCTGAGGCACTAACCTGCCTTTGAGTTCTCCAGACCATGAGGAATTATTTAGGTATGATATTTTGCCTTACATGCCTCTTCTTTTTTATCACTCCTATTTGCTTTCTTTATCTTATTTTTATGTCTTTCTTGTTCTTATCCTTCAGTTTCAGCGTACTCTCAAATATCTCTTCATCTTCCTGTGCTCATCACCAGGTTCTCTTCCCTGGGTCGTTTTCCTTAATGGCCTACCTCTCTTACCCCTCTCCCTTTGTTCAGGCCCCGCCCCCAGCTGCTTCTCTGTTGCCTCTCTGGGCCCCCATGACCTGGTTAGCTTATCAGCCACCCCTTTTCCATGAGTTCTGTAGCAAGTACTTAGGACCCCAAGAGTCTATACTATCCCTTCCATTAGGGTAGAGTATTAATTTTGTTTCTAGAAAGTGTTCTTGAGAAGGAACTAAAAAACAGACTGATCACCCAAATAAACAACTATGAAACACCTCCTGGCAGAAGGTCCCGTAACTTTGCAAATTCAAGTTTGAATATAATTTGTAGAAAGGATGGAGAACATTTCTCCTTGATAAGCCCCATTGACCAGACACGTAGGACAGGTCAGCCGAATGGGCCAGGATACTGCTCAGTCACTGCCTAGAGGGGAGCCCACTGGAGCGGGCCTGTGCAAGGGATCCTTATCATAAGCAGAGCTGAGGTTGGAAGACTAGAGAAAAAGCCAATGTGACTTCATGACCTTTGTGTGTTAGCCTTGGACAAATACACGAGCACCCTCACTGGGGGAAATATTTGTCCTGAAAAAGTCATCTCTCCCAGCCAGGCACTGAATACTTACATGCACACTGAAAATTCTATCAATGACCTAAAAAGAAAAGAAAGGAAGGAAGAAAAGAATCTGCACTTGAAAACAGTTTTGTCAAGCGTTACTTCATGTGTGAGAATGACTCACAGTATTTTATTTTTTTTATATTTGTTTCCATTTTATTTGTAATAGAAGGCACAAGGCCTCGTATAAAAACTGAAGTATAGTGACTGTGCATTGGACTAGTGTTAACATAAAAAGCAGCTCAGAGAGCTTAGGATAAAATGAAACCATAAATTTCATAAACTTTGCTGTTGTGTTCATTTATCCTCTGAAATATTATCAGTGCAGTCCTTTTTAATATTTACTCAATTGTTTTTATTAAATGAATTATAGGGCCCTTACTGTTAAAGTCTTCCCTTTGGGAAGATAGCACGTTCCAAGTCTTTAAGCTCTTGAGAAGGTTTCCGACTGCATTGTCATATAAAAAAGGGCATTACACGTCTCACGTTGTGGTATTTGAATTCACTAAGTTTTTATGAAGCACACAGAGCTAGAACTAGCACACACATCAGTCACAAGTGCTTCCATCCCGGTTGCCAGCTACTTGTGGAATAAAGCTCATAGAAGTGGCAATCTGTGGATAAAATGCCAAAGCTCACAATCGTATGCTATTGAAGTCTAGAAGTAGATTCAGGTATTACATATTTATTTAAAATAAAGTCCATGAGGGTAAATCTTCTCCAGTTTTACTTAGTCATTTTTTTTTTATTTGTTTGTTTCCCTTTGCTAACTTCTTCAAATGCCACAGAAACTTATGATTTGGCTTTTCTTGTTATTAAAAGTAGATTGAATCCAGATGCTCTGGTTCTTGATCATTATTTTTTTCATATTGAACTATCTAACCAAAACTAAGAATTTTAATTCATACTATGTATTGCATAAACATATTTATTCATTGTGTTCTGAATAAAAACAGTATTTTTATAATCTTTTTCCCAGGACATGTTTGCTTAATAGTAATTGTTATTTCAACTGTGAATATGTGTGTGTGCATGTGTGTGTGTGTATATATGCATACATATATGATAAGTGTGTATATATGTATATATTCATATATTTATGATAAATGTACACCCCAATAATTGCCCCAGCAGTGTTGTGTGTGCCCTTTAACACTATGCAACACAGGAGTAAAATAAACAGAGGGATATAGGCCCATAAATTGGATGACAGCTAACTCCCCTATAATCCCTGGAAAAGCCAGGAATTGGGAATTAGGATGCATGCCCAGGTGCAAAAAATTATCTTGCTGTAGTTCCTAAAAAGATAGGACATTTCTTTTAGATGTTGTCATACCTGATTTCAATGTTGTATCATTTTTCCCTCTCCAACACCGCTGTAATCCAGCTAAATCAGTGTCCCACCTTCAGAGGGTTACCCTTCTGGGATGATCTGATGTTTAGTGGTTCTTCCTGAGGAGTGGGACAGCTGTGCATATTTCCCCTACTTGTGTAAAAACGATGTTCATTTCTAATGAATTCTCTAGAAAGTGAATGCTTTCCTTGAGATACCTGAGGATACTGGTATCTCAAGAACATACCCAGAGTTCTCTGCTCACAAGAGAAACCTGCCCCACCACCTCCTGGCTGGATGACTCTGAGCAAATAATTTCTCCCTGACTTACTTTCCTCACCAATAAAATGGGAAACAGAACTTTAATTATTTTCCCGGGTTGTGAGGATTCAAACTGAAAACAGTGCACGTACAATATCCAGAATAATGCGGGCACAGGGTAAGGGCTCAAAAACCGCTAGGGCTGGTTACTATTATTACTACCTGTCTCCCCAGAATAGTTCAACAACCTGAAAAACAAAACAAAACAAAACACTTTGGTGTGAATTTGGAGTCTTCTTCCTTCAAGAGTTCTCAAAGGACAGGTTCCAACCTGTTTCTACGTGCAAAGGGACGTGGTCTTAGCTCAAATCCAGGTGATACGCATCCAGGGGAAAAAAAAAGAAAAGAAAAAGTAACGGACCCTGGGGCATACTGGTATCCTCAGGTATCTCAAGGTAGATCAGACAGCCCAACAGAGATGGCAGACTGAGGCAGTGGAAAGGAGAGAAAGGGTGGAGGGTGGCTCCTCGTGCAGGCTCTCCAGGGCCATTTCTGTCACACCAAAGCCATCGATCAGCCAGGCCCCACCTCTCTGGCCCCATGCCTCCTGGCCAGCACTATTACCTCACCCTCACCTTTTCCTCCCCCAACCCTAATTACTGCTGGAGGGCCTCCTCCTTACTTGTCACAGCATCAGGAGTGAAAATCCTGTTCCAGGTGACATAAATGGACCAAGTTTCCACTCTCTGCCTGTACTTCTTCTCCCCTGACGTAATTCTGATAAACAGGTTTTTCCCATCACCCTGCCCCGCCCCCTCTGTTTTCTCCTTCTGGCTGTTGGGTTGTCTCCAGGGGGAGGACACCTTGGTAATGCAGCTACAGGGAAAAAGCAAAAACCAGATTTCTGTCCTACAGGAGTGCCTACGGGTACATGGGAACCCTAGGCTCCTGGAGAAAGTCTGCTTTGTGAAGGTGCTCGATGGATGAGAAGGTGGCCATGAACTATTTTTCCCCCTTTCTGAGCCCCAAGTATATTTTGCTTCATATTTACATAAGCCTAAAGTTTAACCCCAGGGTCAGAAATCCAGAAGAAATAATAACAAATCATTTCATTGGATTCAAAAGGATTTTTCCCTTTGATGTACTACATTTTCTCTTATTTTCAACAATAATTGGGAATGGGGCGGGACAGACCTACTCAACTTGAAAGAAGAACTTTGCTAAAATGGTGGAGAATCCATTTATTTTTTACTTAGAATCATCTAAAAAGGTTGCAGAGTTGGCTGATTCTTGTTGACTTGAAATATAAATATTCTAATGCAATCTTTTGCAAAACAGGCAATTTGTGGTGGTTTATCCATTATATGATGGTGACTTTTTCTGGTTATGTTAATTGAGGCATTTATGAAAAATTAGCAAAATGATCTACTTTTAACAAACATTTTTTCACTAGTTAATTAATTTTCCCTAATGGACTTTAAGACGCTGAGAAACAGCAGCAGTGAACATACTGTATGCACAAACACAGCCTATTTTGTCCAGGGTCAGAAGACAATGGTTCCAACACCAGTTACTCTACGAACACACCGAGTCGCCTTGTCCATCAGTGCAGCTCCTCCCGACCCCGAAGGAAGAGGGGTGATAGCTGACATCCCTGTAGCTCCAATACTCTGTGATTCCATCACTTGAAAGGGACCCATTTGCAGAATACAGTGTCTGCAGTTTGTGACCACAAAGCAAATCTCTGCTCACATTTGGATCCCTCCTTCCATTTCTCCTCACATTTCAAAAGGGCATGTTTAGCAAAAGGTTCAGAAAAGAAGTCCGATGTCAGCAGCCAGTTCCTTGAATCGGCTTCTAGTACAGGATCCCATCCTACCAAGATGCACCCAACAGACCCTGAGGGGAGCGAGATGTTCCCAGTGCCACAGCTACCGGGGCACATAGGCAAGGGCTGACCCTGACAGTATCACCCCTGGGGTTTGGAGTAATCAGCTGGAGGCCTCAGCCACTTCCTTGTGCACAAGGGTCTTGGGGGCCAAATAGGCAGGGAGTGTGGGACACACCCAGAGTTCTCTGCTCACAAGAGAAACCTGCCCCACCACCTCCTGGCTGGATGACTCTGAGCAAATAATTTCTCCCTGACTTAGTTTCCTCACCAATAAAATGGGAAACAGAACTTTAATTATTTTCCCGGGTTGTGAGGATTCAAACTGAAAACAGTGCACGTACAATATCCAGAATAATGCGGGCACAGGGTAAGGGCTCAATAACCGCTAGGGCTGGTTACTATTATTACTACCTGTCTCCCCAGAATAGTTCAACAACCTGAAAAACAAAACAAAACAAAACACTTTGGTGTGAATTTGGAGTCTTCTTCCTTCAAGAGTTCTCAAAGGACAGGTTCCAACCTGTTTCTACGTGCAAAGGGACGTGGTCTTCGCTCAAATCCAGGTGATACGCATCCAGGAAAAAAAAAAAGAAAAGAAAAAGAAACGGACCCTGGGGCATCGGAAGCTAAATCTTGCCGAGTAGGGGCTTAATTCTGGGCTCCTACCTCAGGTGTCCAGGTAATTCAGAAGAAGCCAACGCTCTCTCCCTGGTGCCTGGCCCGTGAGGGTGTGGCCTTGGTGCTCGCGAACAGCGCCCCGAGCCGGAGCGGAGGGAATTCCCGTTCCCGCTCCTTGGGGCTCCGCCGGGCGACAGGGAACTCGCGGCTCCGGGGGTGTCCCGGGATGGGAGGGCCGATCTCGGGACTCCTCCCCGGAGCCCTTGCCAGTCGACGTCTCTTCCGGAAGGGTCTGGCCACGGAGTGAGGCCCAAAAAAGGGACTGCGTTGAGCTGGGCTTTCACCCAGTTGGTGCGGGAGAGCACGAGGCGTCTACAGGGCAAGTGCAGAGCCAGCTGCACCCCTAAAGGGCTGCACGTGGGAGGACTGAACAGGGAGGACCGGAGGGCTTTACACCTCTCCAGACCCACGCAACCTCCAGATTCTTCTCTTATAGGTACAGTAGGAAACGAGAACCGAACTCTAAGCCAAAGGCGCCGCTAGGAGATGGGCGTGCACCAGCTCAAAGAGAGAAGGGTTAAATGAGGTGCGTCCAGGCCTTTGGCAGCCCAGTGTGGGCCCCACCAGGATAAACGGGGCCCCGGGGGCTGCCCCCTTTTTTGCAACAGCAGTCTAAGCCCCCCTCCGCAAATGCTCCTCCATTCCAGATTGCTGGGGTGTAAAGGAGAAAAGAACCTTCCCTTCCTGCATTGGCCAAAGGGTCTGGAACAACCAGAAGGATCTACCTCGGGGCAGCAAACTAGACAGCCCACCTCCGCTCGGGGCCTCCGATCTGCTGGGTCTTCCCTCACCCAATGTCCACACCCCTTCACCCCGCACTCCCTGCAGCTCTGAGCTCCTGAGCTTCCCTAGGCTTGGCACGGGGCTCTCCCCGCTCGCTTGCTCCGCCCAGGTGCGATTTGCGGAGGGAAGGGGCGGGAGGAGGTGGCTCCCAGCGCAGCCTTCACCCCCGTGCTCTGCTCCAAGCGGTTCGGACCCCAGTCTACTCTCACAGAGCTGGGGACTCTCCCCCTACCCCGAACACAGGTGTCCTCCGGTGCCAGGAATCCCCTCCCCACATCGAGGCTATGGAGACGTCCTTAACTCCAGAGCACCCCGTAGGGAAGGTGGGCGTGGGTCTTCAGACCTGGCCGAGGAGGTGGGAGGGTGTAGAAGACGGTGCCAGAGAAAGAAGGGGGACTTAGGTCTTCTCACAGCCAGGAAAAGCATCCCTGGTCCGTGATCCAAACCACTCAGTCACCGCCCAAGACACCAACGCATTCTGAATCCCGCCGGGAGGTTTGTTTCTCCGGGAGAGGGAGATCACCCCATCCCAGTCACCCAGAAGCCTGCCTTCCCAAGGCCCCCGGGGCCCCAGCATTCCAGGGCTCCATGTCTCCTCTCTGCGCCTCCCCCATCTGTATTTACACACCCGGCCAGCAACCTCCGGACTCAAATCCCTTTTCCTCCCTATCAGAAACCTGCGCGGGACTGGCCCCTCGCCCGCATTAGCAGAGTCTTTCGGTTCCCCCCTCAATCCGATCTATCCTCGACACTCAGCTTCCTCCCCTACCTTCAAGCAACCTTTTCCCTCCCAAAACCACTTACTTCACCCACCCGTATCTGCGCTTGGCGTTTCCAAGGCGCAAAGCCGCAAGCCCCTCCAAGGGTTTCATTACCTAGTTGGAGGTGGCAAAAGCAAGGGTGGACCGACTCTCGCTGCGCTGGACAGAACCCCAGGGGTGGCCGCAGCCTTTTCCCACTCCCCACCTCTCCTATTCCACCATCTCAGCTCCTAAACTGCCCCTACAGGCAGGATGAGTACTGCTGGGTCCCAAACCCTCGCCTCTCTAGCGGGAGCTGCAGGGAGTGAAAAGTCGACTGACAAGAATACAGAGAGAAATGGGCAGATGTATTCGGCAAGGGAGGGGGACTGGGGGAAGGGCGCGCGCTAAAACTAGAGGTGCAACTTGCACTGCACGGGGTGAGTACCGCGCGGAGAAGGGGGTGCACAAAAGTTTTCAGACTATTGCATGGCAGCTGGCTGCACGCGAGCAAAGAGGGTCGACTCACCGTGGCCAGGAGTGGTCTCTCCAAGGGTTTGCGCTAAGGGGAACGGGTGGGGGGGGGCGGTGTTGGACGTGGCTCAGACGTGGTGTGATAGTTTTCCTCAACTTGTTCGTGGAGGAATGGCCTAGGCACCTGGGCAGAGGGATGATAACCGCGCTTTGCGAAAAGCAACAGGCGGCCGCACCTTACCTTGAGCCAGTCCCGGGCTGGGGTGGCTGCTCCATCCTGGTGGCGCAGGGAGAAGGCGTTAGGTACGTCTGCCTGGGGGGGTGTGCGCTGCTGGCGCTGCAGCGCCGCTATCCGCACGCGGCTGCTAGCTCGGCTGCCTACCCCAGACCGGTCGGGGTGGGCTGGCTGGCTCCCCCGCTGCGCCCACGGCGTAGGTGCGCCGTGGCTGGAGCGCGGGATGCGGGAAGAAGATGAGTGGCTCGGCTGGTGTCCTTCGGAGCTTTAACACCGCGCCGGTACGGCCCCGGGAGGCGGTGCAAGGCACGGCTCGGCTCCAGCTGCTGCGGCGGCCGCTGCAACCCCTGCGCCGGGCCCGGGAGCCTCGCAGGAGGAGGAGACAAAGACGCGAGGGAGGCGAAGCGCCTCTCACCCAGATGCAACGGGCTCAGTCACTAGAAGGGAATCGCTTCCAAACCTGGACTGAGGAGGAGGAAGGAGGGGCGAGAAGGCTGGGGACTGGAGAAAGCAGCAGGGAATAATGAACGTGGTAGAGCCCTGCCACCGCCTCGCTGGCGCTGCCCTCTCACCTCCCCGGTGCGGGTCCGAAACAGGAGAAAGGGAGGGGGCTGAGCTTTTGCCGCCAGAGCTGAGGAGCTGAGGTGGGAGTGTTCAGCACCCCCGGCAGGCCTCGCCTGCCTCCCGCACACCCTCCTGCCTAGCTTCACTCTCAGGATGCTATGGCCCCATTCTTTCTCCTGTTTTCCTAACTACTGAGATTAGAGCCAAATTAAGCTGGCAGAGAAACGTAGCATAGTGATGGGTTGGTTGACTGTCCTCTAACAGGGAAAAAGGAGAATGCTTAAATCCATTCGACAAATGATTGCCTACTGGGTGCCAAGTACTCCACTAGGCTATCTGGAGGGAAGACGAATAAGGCCAGAGAGCCCCTCTGAAGGTTCCGTGGTCAGATCTCAGAATGATCCCCTGCAGTTCCTGAAGGCCAGAGTTCTGGGGTTGAGTCCTGACGCCCGTGCTGTAACCCCAACCAAATTTCCCTCGCTTTCAAGGGATAACTGTAAGTGTGGAGCTGAAATGGAGTCTACATTCCCCTTATAAGAAAATGTTTTTCAGATTAAAACCAATTATTAGTTTTAGTAAGGTTCTTATTTCATGATTTATTTATCAGATCTGCACCAAAACCAAAAAACAAAACCAATTTGGCCCAAAGGAACTGTCCTTCCCAGCCACACCTTTTTTTATAGCCTGTTCCAACCCCACACCTCACCCCCAACCCCAGAATCACTCTTTCCTTTGTCTTCACTGTCCTAGTTGTATTTGCCAACCACTTGCAGAATTTACATATCTATAGATTTTTAAAGTAGATTTCTATCGCTTCACTCACCTATGGGTATTTATTACCTTTTTCTTTTTTTCTTTCTTTCTTTTTCTTTTTTTGGTTTCCATTGCAACATTCAGCATTGTTTTGTACCTAACAGGCATTCAAGGAAAGCTTAACCAGTTGAAGGTCGTTTCCTCCTTTAAACACAGTTGAATCTCAGTGTCTCTAGAATTAAAGGGACTTGGGGTGACTTCTTTGAGAGCCTGGGGTGGCGAAAGGACACAGAGAGGTATACTCAAAGCCCCTTTGACCTAGAAATGCGACACAATCCCATTTATTTCTGTTTCTAAGCAATCTTCTTCTCCCACTGACCATCCACCTCTGGTTGCCTCACCCCCAAAGGCCAAGGAACCAAGCAGTTGCTCACCTGCCTAGAACAGGAGACAGAGCAGCCCGTTCAAGGTGCAGAGTGACCAAAAAAGTCTTTATCATGTTGTGACCTGGGTTAAGTGTGCTAAAAGCCGGCCAAAGTTTCCTCATTTCCAGTGATGTTCTCTTATTCTGGATGAATTTTACAATAGCTTGGGAAGTGTTTTTATTGCTGAGAGGTTTAAAAAATGTGCTTTGTGGTACAAATTTTAAAAATTTTCCTGTCCCCAGAACTTCCTATTAATTATATAGGACGGATAATCTAGATCAGAGATGCACTATGAAAAGGTCTATAATGTGTAGGAGGTTAGAAAAAAATAACTCTTAAGATATCATCTATTTCCATGTTTAGGAAGGTTGTGGTTTAAAGTTTTATTTATTTTGTTTTGATTTGTTTTTTTAAATGAGGTGTTAGGACCCAAACATAGGTACATATGGATGGCAGTTAGGTAATTTGGTATAATCTCTCTGAAGGGAAATTTGTCATAACTACTGAAAACATACAATTTTTGCATGCCATTGTCCCAACAACACAACTTCTAGAAATTCACCCTCAGGGAATAATCAAGGACGTACAAACAAGAGTGATCTACAAGGGCGTTTATTGCAGTGCCGTTTATACTGGTAGAAAATTGGAAACAAATAAAACCAAACTCAAATGTCTAACAAGAGAAGAATGGTGAACTATTTTGAAAACCTGTAAATATTAGCCAGACATTAGAGTGTTGTTGTAAGTGAATAGGAGAATATTATTATGAATGATGATTATAATATAATTTTAGTTTAAAAATTTGGGTGCACAAGGTGAGAAATAGAATAGCAAAAATTTGTTGACAGGTCTAGGTTTGGAGTCAGACATTTCTACTTGCTAGCTGTGACCTTGACCTCCAAGACCTCGGTGCATAATTGTGTTAATGTTATTTATCTCATAGTGTTGCTGTGCTTTAAATGAAATAGTATTTATGAAGCACTTAGTACAGTGCCTAGTATATAATAAAATCTCAACATGTTTGGGGTTTTTTGGCAATCATTAAATGTATAAAGGTGAGTTCATAGTATAGTGCATTTTTTGTTACATATGTGTGTATTTAGACTCATGTCTAGAAAAATATATACTGTAGTATTAACAGTGTTTATGGTTGTTAGTACTGGGATTATGAGTTTCGTTTTTAAAGTATGTATAGTAATCAATAGCAGTGGAATTTGTTTTTAATTTAGTTTACTTTTTATTTAAAAAAATACAATTTCTGACAATTGACACAGGAAATCTGTTGACTTAGATGTTTTCTGCTTTAGTTGATTCACATAGTCATCAACAAGACTTGCTGACTATTTGGTGTCACCCATGCTATAAAAAGGATAAATGACAGGGTATGGAGTTTGTCACCTCTGATATAAACTTAGATTTGTTTTGTAGCAACCAGGAATGAAGTCCAGCTCAGCAAAATACACTGTTTAATATAAAGAGCTGATTGGTTGCTGCCCTGCCTTGTCTTGACAGCCAATAAGAAAGAAGAGGAGAGAGGAGGTATCAGAAGCTATATTTGTAACTTTTGATTAGTGAATTAGAGAAGAGAGCCCAGCTCTGAAGGTTCCTGAGCTTCAATGACCTTCATATATACAGTAGTGGCCCTTCTGGGTCAGAGGCGGAAATTTTGTAAAAACTTGTCTATATACATTACAAATGTTACAGATGCAAATGTCATAGAGGCAAATACCATTTATTGGTGTTCTCAGCCTGTTTTAGAAATAGGAGGGCACCATTTTAAAATTAATATTTTAGAAATTTCACATGTAAAGGAAATTACTTAAGTTCTCCCTTTGTAACTCTACAGAAAAATGGAAAGGCGTTCCTCTAAACTCCCGAGTTAAGTTTCTGAAATCTGAATAGCTGGGGTTTCTAAAACCTTGCTGTCTAATGAATAATGGAAGGAAGGCAAAGAGATGTTACTGTCATGAATTCCTCATGGAAGATGTTGCAGTTAACTATTTTTAAGAACAAACCACTCAAGAACTTCTTGACTTAAAAATAATAACAATTTTTTATTAGCCTGAATCTGGTTGGAATTTGGACAAGGCTCAGGGAGGAGAGCTCACCTCTGGCCCACTCCACATCAGCTTAGGGCACTCAACTCTGATCTGGAGGATTTGCTTCCCGAATGGCTCACTCATATATATGCCTTGCAGTCTGTGCCAGCTGTTGGTATTCAACAGGAGCTGAGGGCCAAGGCCCTCGCTTTCTCCCTACGTGGGTATCTCTCCACAGCTTCTCATAGATTTCCTCGCTTCATGGAAGTTGGGTTCACAAAGAGAGCCCCAGTAGAAATCAGACCTATCCTGGGTAATGAAAACCTGAGCAGTTAATGGTTGCCCGTTTTACAAATACTCCAGTCTTCACTCACTATTATACATTTTAATCCAGAATTCACAGGGCAAAGTAAACCAGTGAACTAACCAATCATTTGAATGATTTAGGCAAATAGATAATTTTTATTTCATTTATTGAGATCATTTAATTAAGAACAGAAGGAGTAGCTGGGAATGTAATAGGTATAGCCTCTATGGAAACCAGTATAGAAGTTTTTCAAAAAATTAAATGTAGGTCTACCATAAGATCCAGTAATTCCACTTCTGGGTATTTATCCAAAGGAAATGAAGTCATTACGCACAATGATATGTCAGCACCCCTCCGTTCACTGCAGCATTATTTACATTAGCTAAGACATGGAAACACCTAAGTGTCCCTTGATGGATGAATGGATAAAGAAAATGTAAGACACACACACACACCCAGAGAAATATTATTCAGCCATAAAAAAAAGGAAATCTTGCCATTTGACAACATAAATGGACTTCAAGAGCATTATGCTAAGTGAAGTAAGTCAGACAAAGACAAATATTATATGATCTCACTCATATGCAGAATCTAAAAACCAAACAAACAAACTCTTAGCACAGAGTACAGACTGATGATTGCCGGAGGCAGGGGCTGAGGGTAGGAGGTATGGGTTCATTATTGATTTAAAAATAATTAGAGAACTGCCCATTTAAATGATTTGATAAGAAATTTATATATGTGAATTTTAATGATGACTTTAATGATGATATTAAAGACCAAATTCCTATGGTTTTCATGGGCCTCTGCAATTTAACTTTGCTCCCAGCTCTACCTCATAGCTTCCTCTAGCTTGTCATGTTTATCCATCTTATCTGGGTCTTACGCTGGCTTGCACTGGAGCTAGCTGTTGACAACTTCTCCTTTCCTGCTAGACGATAAGTTCCATGAGAGAAGAGACTTTATTTCAGTCAGTTTATAACCCCAAAACTGTCCACCCAGAGCCATGCATGGAGTAGGTGCTTGATAAATGCCTATGGAAAAGAGGAATAATTCAACACCTCTTGCCTTTCCAACTCAAACATCCCATCTCCAGAACAGCAATATTGCTCCAGAGCTGTTCCACAGGGGAGCTAATTAATTCTTTGAAACTAGAAAGTGTTTTGAAGTTCTGCAGTACTTTGGAAACACTCAAGAACATTAATATGTGCAATAAAGATATTACTATTACTTCTCTGATACATAAATGGTGAATAATCCATTTTAATGTGTTGCTTTGAATATACTTGACCAATTTTCAGGAAGTAATCTACTCTTGGATACCTCTGTAGGCTGAATAAGACGTGGCCTCTTCTAGCTCTATCGTTTTGTTCATTTCTTCAGGTTCCAGAGCTACTATTATATATACTTCCTGCCAGAAAGGTGTCCATGATGTGAAAATTAGCCTTTTGGAGGTTCCCTGTCTTGACAGGTCGTGTGGGTAGCTACGGGATTCTAGTAGCGCACTCCTAGTCCCCCAGCCTTATAATTAGTGCAGGAAATGCCGTATAAATAACAGAGCTGAATGATCCAATAGAGAATCCCTGTCTCAGGCTGTGACTATCAGAATCTTTTCCCTGGGAATTTTAGATGAGAAAACTGGGAGAGGTGGGTTAGTCTCTTTAGTGGCTAAAGTTGCAAGGCATAAATCATCAAAGCCGTGAGCAGGCACGCTGTCCTCCATGTGGAGAAAGCGACACTGCAGGGTGAGTGATAAAGCTGCCACACAGGGACAGATGCAAGAGGCACAGTGATTCTCCGGAGGGTCTCAGTTCCTGGTTCCTGCTGTTTGGAGGGCCAGCCATGTGTCTGCTTCCCCGCACCACCCCCCAGCTTTTTATTCATCCTCTGTTTTCAATAAATTCATCTTTTTCCTTAAAATAGTTCAAATTTGGCTTCTGTCCCTTGGGACCAAACAAATTCCAACTAATGCAATGTCAAAGAAAGATCTGAGAAACGTTTCTCAGAATATGTTTGGTTAGAGGTTGGAGAGGGAGCACTCAGAGACATTTTGATACGAAGCTTATATTTCGAGAAGTTAAAAGCCCAATGAATAACGTAAATTAAACCCTGCTTTTCCAGACAATGAAAATAGGATCTGACATGTACAGACAGAATTCTGGTATTTGTGATTCACTAGAATGATGGCTTCATGAGGACAGAGATTTCAATTCTTTGCCCCTCCATGCCAATGACTGGAATAGAATTCTGCACACAGTAGAAATTTAATAAATATTTGTTGAATGATTTAATGTATTTTTTGTTGTGTCTCTTCCTTACTCTGCATAAGATATATATATATATATATATATATATATATATATATATATATATATCCCCCCACTACTTACTGAATTCACATCATAAGCGCGCCGCCGTGATAAGGGTCATCAAACAGCTCATTTTATGTTACCAGACTGTGGAGTGCAGGTGGAGGCAACTATGGATTGAGAGAACTTGTTCTCAGAGATTAAACAGTTTGCGCCAAGCATTTGCACACAGAGTCTATACATTGGGGTCAGGATTTGAGCTCAGGGGCATCAGTCTTTACACTGTGTGCCTTCTACCACACTGCAATCACTTTGACCATATTTCTCTAAAGGGCAGAAATCTCTTTAAGCTGAAAAGGAGTAGGGCTGGACTGGGATATTGCTTCATATATGATTCCAGTTCTAATTATCAAGTGTTTCATGATCACAGACTCTGTCCTCATTTTGACAGACAAGTAAGTTCAGGGCTATGGTGTTGTCACCAGCTGCTACCAGTCTATGTCTCCTTGGAAAGTCTCATTATCAGGATGGATATCCTCTTCTTCTTCCTGCCTTTTTCATAGGGAGATATTGTAACACTGCCTGGTGCATGTAGTTGCCGGTGCCAGCACACCTCCTTGGCACACCGTTCCCAGTCCCACAGCTTCCACAGCAAGCACCTGCTACTCTGAGCCTGGTTCCTGCAGGGGTGGCCTGGAAGGGCTACCCAGCGGACTAACTGCCCCACCCTCAGTGACTGATAAGGATTGATGGGTAGATACCCTACGCCTACTCCTCTGTTGGTGTGATTCCAAGGAATGTTCTGCACTGTCTCCCAGAGGTCCTCGGTGTTTACGTGGGGTCCCAAGTCTCCACAACACTAACTTGCTCTATATTGGCTTCCTTCCTTTCCTGTCATGCCACACTTCTCTAGACCTCTTCCAGAACTTTCCAAATAAACTACTCAAACTCTCACCTTTATCTCAAGAATCGGCTTCTAGGGTAACCCAAACTAAATCATCTTTCTGGTCCCTTTACTATGATCCTGAAGGGAGAAGATTGATGTGTTTGAAAGAAGAAACTGAGCATTATTTATTACATTCCTTTCTGGGAAATGGTAAGCCCACAGGACATGCATGTTTGGACTGTCCTGTGCCATGGGTTAGGGATTTGCCCTCATGGGAAGGTCATTAGTCAGCAACTTGGTGAAGAAGTCAGTTCAATTTACAAGTGCTGCATTAGGACACCCTTCAGGTCCTTATAGGTCTAAAATCATGTTCTTCAATCAGCTTTTTCAAAATATAGTGGACATTTTGATTCCGCCATGATTAGGTCAACATGATTCCTAAAAGCCAACAGATGGAAACAACCCGACTCTATATCAACTAACAAATGGTTAGGTGAAATATGTTATATCGATAAAGTGGAATATTATTGGGCCATTGAAAAAATGAAGTATTGACACATGGATTGACCTTGAAAACACTATGGTAAGTGAAAAAATTCAGTTATAAAAAACCACATATCATAAGATTCTGTTCGTATGCAATGTCCAGGAGATTTACAGAGACATAAAGTAGATGAGTGAGGAGTTTGTTTAGGGATGGGGTTGGGGGTGGGGAAGGGATAGATAAATAGTATGGGGTTTCTTTTTGAGGTCATAAAAATGTTCTCAAATTGACTGGAGTGATAGTTGCTCACATCTGTGAATATACTAAAAGTCACTGAAAGGTACACTTTAAAACAGGTGAATTCTATCTCAATAAAACTCTTAAAGTTAGGTCCACATGGTGATGCAAAATGTTAAAAACAGAGGAAACTGAGTGAAAGGTACATGAAAATGCTATGTGCCATCTTTGCAATGCTTCTGTAAATGTAAAACAATTTTGAAACAAACAGTTTTTATAATTTGGTCTAAACTTGGGAAAGCCCAAACTTGGGAAGGTTCAAAACCTCTCTAATCAGTTAATACTCATCTCACAAGGTGTTTATCAGAATATTTTGAGATAATGTACGTGACACTAATGTATCTGGTGAATAGAGTCTCTCTCTCTCTGTCTCTCTGTCTCTCTCTCTCTCTGTCTCTCTCTCTTGTACTAAAATAGGAACCTAGGTTCATAAGTCAGAATCACCACTGCGTCTCAGGTATTTCCTTCTCCCTGGAACTTCATTATTCTCCATGTTTCCATGTTAATTCCAGATGTAAGATTTGTCTTGATGAGGTGTGGTCAGAGTTCAAGCAATAAAGTTAATATTCTTATTACTACAATTTAACAGATATAATGAGTCAGCTCAGTTTCAATGCCAGAGATTTTTGGCGGGGGGTGGGGGAGGGTAAAGTGATATTAACAATTGATGCCACGGTGGCCCTCCTTAGCAATTCGTTGTTATTAGTTTTTTGCATCCCACCCTAGCCCTTTTCTCTATTCTTTGTGTTTTATAAAAACGGTGTCATTCCATCAGACCTGCATCTATGTCTCTAATGCTAAGGCAGGTGTTCCTGTTCCCCTTCTGTGGCCCTTATGGAAGCAGCACAATATTTCTGCTCGTTGGCCTGAAGTCAGTTCTGTGTGTAATTATGGGGTTGATTTTCTTTTGTATTGAAGTTTTCTCCACCTACCGGGGGTGTTAGGGATGTGACAAAGAAGCTCTCCCTGCAGTTTCGGTTTCATGGTGAGAAGCCCACGGCATTGGGGAAATGCCCTTGTTGGAGTGGAGGCTGGGTTTTCAGTTCTCTCTCCAAATTTAAGGGACAAGGAAGCTATGGACAAACCATTTAATGCTCAGGCTTCAGTGCTCTCGTCTGTCAATCGAAAGGACCTCCCTCAATCATCTCTAAAGTTCTTCTCAGTCCTGACATTCTCCAAAATGCAAGCCTTTTTTTGCTGAAGTTTACTGACAAGAAGTTGCCAAACACCAGAGGAGTGCTGATATGTTGTTAGCTAATATTATCTCTCATCCGTTTGCAGCATCTTGACGGGAAATCCTCACGGGGAACAGCTCTGTGTGCTGGTGTCTGCTCTGAGCAAAGGGTGGGAGAACACAAAAAGAGGGAACTCAGGAGAGGTCAGGTCCCTCCAATGTGGACAGAGATGGTGTTGCTTTGCCATGACGCTGAAACCGATACAGAGAAACCAACGGAAGGCTGGTCTCAGTGCCTGGGAGATGAGTATTACATAAGTGCAATTTCACTTTCTGTGTTAATCTCTGCTGAGGTAATTGTCGTCCTTCTATTTTCAGTGTGTTGTTGGCAATGCTACATGGCCTACGGACAGTTGTTCAATAAAAATAGAGATCGTACTCAAGAGGAAAGTACAATATTCATTCACATGTGGTCAATGTTATGCTTCTATGAGCCACAGTACTCAATTCCTCAAGAGCGGATGAGGAAAGGCACTTGCCAGCGAGCTTTACCAGGAATCAAGGCTGAGTCCTGCTTACAGGTTGTTGGATATAGCTGGCACACAGCTTGGTACACAATGAGCTATGCAACAATTTCAGCAAGGGGGGCGGTCTTTGCATGATGAAGGAAACTGGAACTCATAATCTCCTCTTTGCTCATTACATAGTCACCCCTAAGTCATATTCACCCGTATTCGACATAGGCACTACCAAGTTTACCTCCTAAATATCTCTCTAATCGTCTATGCCACATTGTTAACCCCCTACCCCACTGCTGTCTTGATTTAGAACATTATTCTTTCTTACCTGGGTAGTGGAACACCCTCCTAAAAGGTCTCACTGTCCCCAGCTCTGCACCCACCCTCCCTTTCTTCTCAGCATAGCACCTGCGTGAGACTCTCGCCTGCAAAGATGATTGTGACATGCTCTCTTCAAAATTCCTTAGTAGTTCAGGCTGTCTTAACTTTATAGCCTAAAGTCTCATTATAATCTTCTGCCTGCCTATTTCAATAGCCTCACCCTCTGCCACTTCCCCTTCTTCTAGGGTCCAGCCTAATGAAGCTGTTCACACTCTCCCCGAATTCACCACACTCTTGTACCTCTTGCTGAGGTACTGCCCAGCCTCTCATCCTCCTGCAGCCAGCTTCTCCATACTGTTTAGGTGTCTCTCACTATATCACCCTGGAATTGCCTTTCCAAACTCTATGGGAAAACCTAAAGACTATTTCTTCCCCAATCCCAATGTTCTATGTACATACGTTCAATATGTGGCAATAGTCAAACTACCATTGTGAAGGAAAACTCGGGTACAATCATTTAAAGACTAGGACTCTGTGTTGGATTTTCAATTCTATCACCAAACCAGAGAAGAGGTGCTCCATAGATTTGTAAGGGAGAGAATGGAAAATCCTTTACTGAGCACTTATTAATATATATCAGGCTCCAAGCTTATGATTTTGAGTGGTGGTAGACAGAAAGGGAAAGTAAGCCATCTCTGACCTACATCTGGCAGAATCATAAAAGTAATGAGAGGATGGGCAGAGATATAATCATAAAAAATCATGCATATTGAAAATGCAGTAAGCCAGAAAGTCCTCTACTCTTGGGTAGACCTTAATAAATCATGGAAGGGAAGGCATACTAAAGTTAATATTAAGGAAATAAGAACTTGGACTTCTAATGACTTCCAGTTTCTCAGTGAATAGAAAGGCCCTGGAGACCTCAATATTAAATCCTCCTAAATCAATAGATAAATATAAAAATTAAAAAATGAAAATAAAAAATGTAAAAAATAAATAAAAATAAATCCCCCTGGGATATTTTAGAATGACCTTGATGATCAAGAGTCTCAGATATGAAATAGATCAGAAACTATAGATATTCCAAGTCAGGGGAATCCTTGTAATCACTCATTATGATCTGTGAAGATATTTAAAGGAATTCTTAAATGGATGACTGTATACCTATAGAATTTAATTATCAGTCTTAGGAAAATTACTCTCTTATTTTCTTTAAATCAAAGACTTTGACTTTGGTAGGGAGTATTGGGAGGTGAGACTGGACAAGTAGCAGAGAGGAAATTATATTGAGACCTAAAGACTATACTGTGGAATTCATATTTTATCACAAACAGTATGGGGGACCATTAAAAATTTTTGAACAAGCTATGTCATAGTCACATTTGCAGCCTAGAAGTCTCTGACTGCTTTGTGCAAGATGAATGGGTGGTGTAAATTCAGTGATGGGGATAGTGAGATCGTTTAGCACTCTATTACAATACTCCAGGTGAGAGATGTTAGTGCTTTAAATCAACACTGTAGGGGGTGGGGAGTGGTAAGTCATGGACCAATAGAGGGAGATAGTGATGAGGCAAGTTAAGGCATCTGACATTACCTAAGTACCCACAGTATGATGGATTCCAATCACCCCTTCCCTGTACTGACTCAGTGGGGTATCATTAGCACCTCAAAATGTCCATGGCCAACAGAACCCCGGCCCCCCTGTAGTAGATACCATTGGCTATCCAACTAAATGACTATTCTCCTCCCCATCATATTTTCAACAGAGCCTATATCTCACTACAGAGGTTGAAAACCTGCTTTCCCAGAAGCCTTTGCAGTGAAGTGTGGGCATCAGACATGATTTCAATCAATGGAACCTAGGGGGAGCTTGTTACTAGTAATTTTTTAGTGAAGGCCTTTTTCCCTTTAAAAGGAATCACAAGAGAAAAAAAATACTTTTCTCCTGCTTTTGAAATTCATGCACTTTGAAGTCATGCACTTTGCCATGTCTATGCATAATACTTGGAAATATGGCAGCCATTCATGACCAACAAGGGAAAAGCCTGAAGACAGAAGCTGTCACATTGAAAATAGAAAGACTGGAAAGACCCTGGGTCTTACTGATTTCATTTGAATTATGATGAGGCTTGTAACCACCTACCTACCAACCTTTTGTTATGAGATAATACAAAGAAAGCCTTGTTTTGAAAGTGTTTGCCACTCAAAAGAGGGGTCAGTGGACCAACTATATCAAACTAACCTGCAATGTGTTAAAACTGCAAAATCTCGTTACTATTCCAGAAGTACTGAATCAGAATCTTCATTTTAATAAGATCCCCGATACCAGTTTAAGCCACTTTTAATTAGGTATTCTGTTACTTAGAGTTGGAAGCATACTAATTCATATGCTCACTTTACAGAGCTTTTATAAGTGAATTAATTATACTTTCTTTGTTATTGTATCATATTTGACCACTCCTCTATCATTTTGCCATGTTGACGTAGTACAGTTAGGAATAGCTGTGAGAGTCTGACCCACATGACTTCATATATTTCTTAAGAGCAGGCCCTGTGTCCTATTGACCTTTGCATTCCCCTTTTTGCCTAGCATTAATCTATGTGAAAATAAATACTCAAATATCTGTTGAACAAAAATATAAAGAGAATGATAATTTCTTTGCAATTCCTCTGGCCAATGAAAATTTAGACTCTCTATAAAAAGCTATAATGGGTTCTAAGGTGTGGTGGTGATCTGCCTTAGGCCATAAATGTGTTCTATATTTTTAGTCAACCAGTTTTGTAGGGAAAGCGCCTCTCCACAGAGCTCTTCAAAGGTGAGATGCTCATTAAATCCTGGGCCTTTTGCATGGTGGGACAAATCACTGCCATCTTCCCAAAGTTTAATTGCCTTATTGTCACTAGAATAATGAAAGTCAACTCAAGGTTTTCCCTATCAAAACCATCAGCTCTAGCCCTCTTGGGATCACTCTATACATATGGTGTTTAATTTAAAGTAATCAATGGCACAAATCAATTACCATTTAGCATCCAGCATTGACCCCTGAATATGGCCAGGAAGGAAATCCCAGGCCACCTAGAATTCAGGAAAAGCCAAAAAAAGGGGCTGGCACATTCAGCTGACTTAGCTTTTGTTAAAAGGCTCTGGCAGTAGCCAAGCTTAGTGAAGCTAGAATGCTGGGATAAATATAGAAAATTGATTTATCTTTTTCATTTAATAAAAAGCATTCACAGATTTTATAAGGCAGAAGCACTGCATATAGGTCATCCACATAGAGGACATACACACCAGACATACACAGAATAGCTTTTAGCCGCTTTACAACGCAAAACACTAATATATAGCAATATTGTTGACTTCCTCTTTTATCCATGATTTTGTAAATAAACCTCCATAACCAACCATATAGCTTCTGCTGGCCCGCTTCCTCAATATCTGGCAAAGCAACAGGCATTGCAGATGCCATGAGCATAGCCCAAGACCTAAAATGAAGAGACCTAGGCTCTGGCCCCAGTCCACTCTGGCTAGAGGTGAGAGGTGAGCCTACTTCATGTCAGCCTCAGTTTATTTAAATGAGTACCATAATTTTGATTTTGAATACTCCCTCCATTTCAAATTTTGGGGTGGATTATGGGAGACTGTTCTGCGTGGCGTGGGCCCAGCTCCCACTCGGACAGTGGAGAGTGACACAAGGCCCATGGGATAGGTTCTCCCGTGGGGAATCAGGCCTGCATTGTACCTAGGCTGCTATGAAACTTGCTTTTGCTAAAACTCCCTCACCCTGGATTGAGGCAGCAAGGGCTTACTGCAACTTCCTAAAATCCATGTTAAAACCTTCCAAGGATGAGTATAACCAGTTCAACCACCTTCCCCTTTACGTTTGCAAATATCCTCCTTTCTCGGTGTAATTAACAACATCCTCTCCTTTGTTATTTGTAAAAGGTAATCACCTACAATGATCCTATGCATAGTCAATGAGGACCTGTGCATAGTAAATGAAAACCACTCTCGATGTAATGTGTTCGAAAAGACAATAAAAGCCTGTCAAGGCAAAGGTTGGTGTGCTCTCCCCTTGAGAGAGTGGCCATGCCTTCCCTTTTCTTCCACAGGACTTGGTAGTCCTTGTGAATTTGTCTCATGTCTCAGCCATGGTGCTGCGCACACTGCAGGCTGGTGCCCACTTCAGTGATAAGAAAAACTGTACCATTATTTTGGGGAGATAGTTTCACAAATATCGTGGGAGATTTCTTTTTTCTGTTTCAACAATGTCTGATTGGGACAGCTCTAATTGGGCAAAGGAGCAGGTGTGATGTAGCAAAATAATCCCCAGCAGTTCCTGCCATAATTCAATATTGTCAACCGAAAGCTTAACTTTACTGAACCAAATTGCCCAATAAGACCCACAAAAAACCCCACACAGACAGCTGTGGCTGTAAGTCTTCAATTGTCCTTTGCAAATAGGAAAATTGCTGAAGCTATTTCAGAATCTGGGAATGCCTATTAGCAAATTTTTTTCTCTTCAAATTATGGCCTAGACTAAGAAAAATCAGTCCTATAATTGGTGGGGGCATTTTTTCACTCCCAGAAAGAAAACTAATTTTATATTTATATTAGTAAGATATTTTTGAGATGGTATTTACTTGAAATTCATTGGAAGTTAATTCCTTGGAAAAATGAAGTTAGCTAACTAATTTCTGGAGTTTCCCAACTTGGGTTAAGAAACATTCTACTTCCATGTATGATAAGCACATTGGGGAAAAAAATAGAGCCCCGAGAAGTTTGCTGGCTTGCCTGAGGTCACTCAGTTAGAGGAAGAACCAAGACCACAGTCTCACTGTCACTTTTGCTTAGAACAGTGATTCTTAACTGGTGGCAGCCTTGCCCCTCGAGAGACATTGGAAAATGTCTTGAGACATTTTGGGTGTCACACGAGGAGGAAGGTACTACTTGTATATACTGTTGGGACAAAGGCCAGGGATGCTGCTACACCTCCAACAACTCACAAAACAGCTCCCCAGTACAACAGAGCGGAGGCTAAGGAACAAGGGATAGAAGAACATTCAAATATAAAGGTTCCCATGCTTCACACACATGCGTGCTAACAGAAAAGTGATCAGAAAAGGATGAAATAGTTGCCCACATTACTTCTCACACTCTCATAGAAGCCGAACAAGGACAGAAACAACAGCAAACCTTAGCGCTTCCCATGACACGTCTCTTTTACTCACATCTCATTCAACATCAGCACTTCCTGTCAACACCACTTTCAAATCGTATTCCCAGACCAGCTGCTTCTTACCACCTCCCCTGAGAGCTCCCAGCTCGGGCTATCATTGCCTTGTGCCTGGGCCACTGCAGTAGCATTCTGTATGGCGTTATCTTCTTCAGCTCTGCCCCCACTCAGTGTTGTTTACTCAGCGTCCACAGCGACCTTAGCAATGTGAACCTGATCATGTCACGTCCTTGTTATAAAGTTTAGGCCTCCATCTGGGCTAATTCTCTTTCCTGTGTGCTATTTGGAATGAGTAGGACATATTTTTGGTTATATAATGAGTGGGGTGTTACTGGTCTTTGGTAACTGGGAACAGAGGAAGCCAATTGTTCTGTAAGAATAGGGGTTATGAAGAACTGACTTGCCCAAACTATTCAGCAACTCTGGTAAGATGCAATAGCTTTGTTGCCTACCCTGCTCTTCACCTTGCTCTCTGTGCTCCTGCCAGTGACTTGATGCTCCTTGTCAATCATGTTTCAGTCTGAGGACAGGGCACTGATTGCTCTCTACCCGAAAGATCTTCCCCAGATATCTGTGGGCCTTGCTCCTTCATTTCATTCAAGCTTTGGCTGAATTGTCATCTGATCCAAGAGACACTGTCATACTCTTATCTAAGTTAGTATCCCCTTCACTAAGGCGAGGTGTTATTGTGCTAAATCTTTCCTTCATTTATCAGTATCTGACATAATAACACATTTGTCAGTGTTTGTTTTCTTAACTGGTTCCCCATTATAAAGTGAGCTCCAAGAAGGGAAGGATTTTGTCTGTTTTGCTCATCCTTGTATCTTCAGTGGCAAAACAGTGCCTGGCACATGGAAGGTATTAACCAAATACATGTGGAATTAATACGTAAATGTATGTCTTCACTTGGGGCAAAAATAATCCCTCTAGAAATGTGTGGTCCGTGTATAGAAAAATCATAAATTTCCCCTTAACTTGATGGCTGTATGTTAAGAAAACCCCTAACATTTCTGGGGGAAATTCTATATTCACCAGTTACTGCTTAGAAAATTATACTTAGGAAATAGTCTTACTTGTTATTTTAATTATTTGCTGACCAAAATCTGTCTTTGTGGACTGAGTAGTAGAAATAGGTCAAGATACATTTCAAGAACTTCAAGAACCACAGAAAAAAAACCCCTAGAAAATGATCAATTCCCATATGATATAATTTAATTAATAGTCTTATTAAGAGATGCAACATTTCATGGACTCTTTTATGCTGACAATCTTAAATGTTTAAATTCAATAGAAATGGTGAAGTAAGAAAAATTTCTCTCCATTAACTTTGATGGGAGCTGGAAATGTGGCGAAACTGCAATTGCCTTGAGGCCTGGTTCCAGGCCAAGGAAAGAAACTGCTCCTCTCAGGGAAAAGCTTGGGTTTGGAAGGACAAACTCCCAGCAGTCTTCCGATTAGTGGACAGAACTTGGCATCCTCTCTGCCCACGTTTTTCTGAGCTTTGATTGTCCCCGCATCTCCTTTACCCCCCTGGCTAAAGAACAAGCCCCCCAGGCTAGTGACGGAGTGGTGTCAAGGAGAATGTCAACTCTGAAGGCTCAGCGTTGACATTCAGTCATTTGGATGTGTTGAGCCCACGTGTTTTGGGTCAGGTTCCCTAGGCCCAGAGCCCTAGTGGGCATTTTTGTGAAAGCGATTTATCGGGGGATGCTCTCAGGAACAGGGGAGTATAGGAGGACTCACAGAGCAGGGAAAAAAATGTAAGCAAGGGTGTAATCTTAGTTGGAGTCTAGTTTCAACTTGATCCAATGGAGAGTTCTAGAATACGAAGTGTACCATGGAACTGGTCCTCCTTAAGGCAAGAAGCCTGGCTCTTTATACCCCCTTTTGCCACCCTTGAGTCTTTGCTCAATAGGGTGGACCATGACTTCCTGGGGTGGATCAACTGTGTACCCTCAGCAGCGACCATCACAGAAGCTGGGAATGGAGTGCTCCTATCTTGTAAAGGGCATTTGAACAAGGCACCAACAGCATTTGCTTCATATCTGTCAGTCCCAAAGAGACATGAATCATAGTTTCAAAAAAAAAATACCTAAGAGCACTTTCTCTCAGTGCTTTGCTTGACACAGCATTATTCAGAGTGGCCTTGAGAATCATGCCTGGCATCTTGAGTTTCTTCTAAGGGAATTCTGCTAATGTAGGGCAATGTCAACATGGTATTTGCAACACCAAATAACATTTCCTTTTCTCCTTGAAATGTTTCAAGCCATATTAACAAATCTCAGAGAGCAGTGGAAGAGGTTAAAAATAGATGTTAAAGTCACTAAAAGAGTTTAAAAAGGAGTCCACTTTATCAACAACTTTGAATAATAATCAACTAAAACCATTTGAGCAAGTCCCTTAGAAAGTTTATTTGCATTTATTTTCTTTAAGAAAAAGAAATCTCTGAAGCAGTGTGATACAGCCCGGGGTTCTCAGCCTCAGCAGCATACACATTTTGGGACAACACATTTGGATCTGTTCTCTGCATTGTAGGATGTTTACCAGCATCCCTGGCCTCTCTATCTACTAGGTGTTAGTGGTACCCAGGCCCTACCTGTCTCCCCTCATATTGCCAAATGTTCCCTAAAGGGCAAAATCCTCGCTGGTTGAGAACCACTGATGAAGCAAAAGGAACCCGGGATAATCTTTGCAGCCATGGCAGGGCTGTCGACCAGCTACGTGTCTTGAGCAAGCTGAAAGTTCTTCCCAAGGTTGGCTTTCTCACATGTGAGATGTGAACAACCTCTACCTTACATGACTGTTGTAATGGTTTCAACAGAGAACATTTGTGCAACTTTGAACCCGGTATATAAGTCAGTGTGTGTATGTGCTGGTTCCCTTCCTTTCCTTCTGAACTAAAAATCCTTTGAGAAGTGGTTTGTCTTCTTATGGGTAGAATAGCAATTAAAGGACCATTTAATACAAACTAGGACATGAAGCACGGTTTTACTTCAGAGATCTAAAGTTGATAGAGAAAAAAAACTAATTCCTTCTAATTGGAAAAGATGTCACTCCTACGTGTTCCCTCTCAGTTTTTACTAAATATTCTTCGGGGAAAGTATATTGGGAACTTAAATAAGAATTTAAAATAACATTTTCTGAATGCTTAATTGGGTAGCAAATACTGTGAAAAGCACTTCATGTAGAATATCTCTTGAGTAGTTACTACTATCTCCAATTCATAGATGAGGAATAGAAGCAAGGAAAGGTTAAGTTACTCCCCCAAAATAGCAGACCATGATGGGGCTGGAATTTATGCTGAAGTTGTCTGTTGGAAAGTGGACGGGGGCTTGGGAAGAGGAATACACCAAGAGGTACAGCTACAATGATTTGACAACCTTTTGATGACCTGCTTTAAAGTCTAGCTCAGTAGCTGCAATTCTTCCTTGAATTAGATTATAGAGACCCTGTTCATGGGAGAGTTGCCTCCACGTGCCATATGCAATTCAAATTAAAATAATAAAAAAGTGCATACAATTTAAGGAACAAAAAATGTCGTTTTTTTCTATGATGAATACATTAATTTTTTTGAAACATCTAATAACATTTTCAATGATATTTTCCTCCTATTTAGCTTGTCTACTGGGTATCCAGTGTGATAACTCCGAGTTTTATCATCCTCCTGCAAATGTCTTGATATTGAATCAGTGACCTTAACCTTGGAATGAAGGACTCATAACCTTGGAATAAAGGGTTCATGACCTTAGATTGAAAAACTTAGCTCCACTCTTCTAACCTTGGTTAGAAAGCCTCATTGGGATCCCCCAGGTTTCTTTTGGTCTGGGGGGGGCACCAGCGAACTTCTGCAAAGGGCCAGGTAGTAAATATATGAGCCTTTACGGGGCATGGCATCTCTGTCACGGACACTCAACTCCGCCAGTAGAGTTCAAAAGAAATCACAAGCAATTTATAATAAACACACAGATATGACTGTGTTCCGAAAATATTGTATTTCCCCAAATAGGCAGTGGCTCTAATTTGGCATGTGGGCCATACTTTTCTGACCCCTGGTCAAGGGCCATGTTGTGTGACTTGATGCACAACCACACAATAAAAACAACAGGCCTTCGTGAGAAAACAATGGGGTTCAGGAAACAATATTCCAAAACTCTATCTGTGACACAGAGAAAGATAGGAACCTAGGTGGATCAGCGTTACAGCGTGCAATGTTGAATGGTTAAGAAATACACAAATGCTACAATAAATAGGCAGTTTCCCTTGAAAATGACCTGACGTTTGCCTGTAGAAATACGCTTGGAAACCATTGTCCTTTGTGAGCTACTGTGAACCCTGGTGTCACACCGGTGCACCTGCCACCTGCACAAGGTGCCCGAAGCCCGTTTGCAGGGTGGTTGAGGTGGCAGGAAAATATGCAGTTTTAAAAATTTATATCGTATCCTAAGAAGAGAGAAAAGATGCTGTTCACGTTGACCTGAGCAGGACATTTCACCAGAGTATGGGCAGTCATGCAAAAATTGCCCAGGTCCTTCCATTAAATTTCTCTGTGGGGATTTATATGAATATACAAATGAGTCAGACCATGGGCTATCTTCTGGACCACCAGACATCCAGCATTTTCACCTGCTTCCCACACATGTCATCCTTGCTGCTCATTGTGTGCTTACTAATAAATATGTTTTTCTCTAATTGCTTCCCTTAGAAACTAGCTGTACACCAAATGTAGATGAAAGAGGTATTTTAAAAAATATTTAGATTTATATTGGTGTTTTTTTAAATGAAAAACTAATGAACATTGAACTATCAGTAATACTGGGCAATCCCAGGATTAATTGTGCCACATGCCTTTTTTCCTACTTAAGCACATCTCTTTAAAGTTGAATTTATGAGATAAAGTTGAAGTTTTTAAGTTGGGAAACCTAGGGCTCAGAGATCTAAATAACCCAAGAGGTCACACAGCCAGCAAGTGGCAATGCCAGCTCAGTCCATTTGATTTTAACTCTCCCTTCTAACTACAAAGCTGTACTAGTTAAATATTTTTCTACAATTACCCGCCCCCCCAAAAGCTTAGCAGTGTAAAATAAGAAATATGGGTAATCTCATCCATCTTAGGGTCAGGAATCAGGGAGCATCTGAGATCAATGGTTCCCACTGAGGGTCTCTTTTGAAGCTGTGGGCAAGATGTGTCCTGGGTCCTGGGTCCTCCCAATGCTTCATTGGATTAGACATCTGAACCCACTCACATGAATGTCGGCAGGAAGCTTAAGCTCCTCACCATATAGAAAGTCCATAGGGTTGCTTACACTATGACAGACAGCTGGCTTCCCCAGAGTGACTGATCTGAAAGAGAGAGATCTATAACAAGATAAAAGTTCTAGGAAGCATTTAACCTACGCTCAGAAGTGATATGCCATCGCATTTGTCATAAAACGCTTTTGGTCACAGAGGCCAACCCTAGTAGAATGTAGAGGGCACTGCAAAAGCATATGACTCCCAGGAGGCAGATACTCCCAGGAGGCAGAGATTCCTGAAGACAACCCTGGAGGTTGTGCATCATTGTCTCCCAGAGTTGACGTTATCACATAAAAAGGACCCAACAGACCACTTGGCTTCAGTTTCCCTGCCAGCTACATATCAGCATGGAGAATGCAGAAGACCAGGAAGAGGGGATAAGAAGAGTTATATGAATTAGTTATTTTTGCATCCTTCACAGTGCTTTGGATCGCACTGATTGATTATGATATATTGAGGGTAGTTAACCCTTTGTGTGTATGTGTGTGTGTGTGTGTGTGACAGAGAGAGAGAGAGAGAGAGAGAGAGAGACACTATTCTTCCAGAGTCTCTGTGCACAGATTCACCATCAAAATTAATATTGTTTTACTGTTTTTCTCATATCAGGACAGGACATAATCTTGCTCAGGAACTGAGAAAACCTGACGGGGAGAGAAAGGGAGAAATGAACCATAAATGTTGGAATCACTCCACAGCTCCAACAAATGATAAACTCCCGCTGTTCTTCTCATAGATCTATAACCACAATTGCACTTGTCCCTTTTAAAAATAGCGATTGGAGTCAAGAGTATTTCTAAGAGAGTGGAGTGTCATCTTCATTTTTAAACATGAATAAGCTACACAGATGAAGCCTGTGGGGGTTAAAGCATTAGACAAAAGAGACTCAAAGCAGAGAGAGGCGCAGAGGCTGATTTTATTGGGGGTTCCAGAAAAGGGTTGTTTGTTCATTCACTCTGTCAACTAGCATTTAGGCAGCCTTTATTATGAGATGGCTCCGAAGCATTTGAAGGCATATAAAAATGTGCAAAGCACAGGCCCTGCTTTCTATAAGTGGAATATTATTGATTGATTCCCATAGACTTAATAGACAGACATAGCCTCAATCACTTATTCATTCAATAACCAAATTTTGCTGGGTCAGGCATGGTGCTAGACACAGGTGTGGCAAAGATAAAAAGAGTAAGTTGTCAGTTCCCCAGAGCCCACAGTCTAGGGAAGGGTCTGGACTGCGGTGGATCAGAATAATAATAGAAGAAAGAAGGGAGCACCTGATTCAGTTTGGAGGAGAGGATGGGCAGGTGTTAGGAGAATTTCTAACCGGAAGTGATACTACAGCTGAGTCTCAAAGAGAAAATTTTGAGTCAATCTTTTGATCCACATCTGTGTAACTGACTTTTTATCTTTCCTTTCATTAAGAATATGTGGCTTAGATATTGTAATCATGGGCTCTGGTTTGAATCCCAGCTCTGACCCTTATGAGCTGTGCAACCTCTGGTAAATGACCCTCTTAATGCCTCAGTTTTCTCATCCATAAAATGAGAATAATGACAGAGATTATTTCCTATAATCCTTATGAGAACAAAGTGGGTTAATACTTGCAAAGTGCTCAAAAGAATACCTAGCCCTAAGCTCTATGTAAGTATTAGTTATTTCTACCTATAGAGAGAGATACTAAAATTTTCCTTGAGTCATGGGAATTAAAATAAGGGCCCATAAAAGGAAAGCCCAAGATGCTTTTTTGAGAGGGTTTCCAACAGATAAGGTGGGAAAGCCAGAGTTGCAAATGTTTCCCCAGGTAGCAGGGATAGAAGCCAGGCATCTCAGATTCTTCACAGTATCAGAGGCCTTAGGAGGAAGCTGTTGTACTGACAAATTCATGGATGTTCTTGTATATATGACCACAACCCACAGGAGGGCTTTGGTGTGCCTGCAGCGGCCTTCTGCTGGGAAGAAGAGGGCAAATAAAAACTTATTCAGACTTCAATCTCTGTCTTCTCACCATTTCTCTCCTTCTCAGCTCTCCCCCTTCTGGTGGCCCAAAGACTGAACCCAGTGCTGAAATTTAGGCTGCAGTCAATGTATGACATATATCCAAGTAACTGCTTTGCAAAGTATGGAGTGGGAAATCTTATTTGTAGCAAAAGAAATAACATTAAAGGTTACAATATTTTGTTGATATTGTGGTACCATGATGTATATGTGTAGTTCTGTGTCATTTAGTTCCAAACGGGCTTCCTGATGAAGCTATTATTATCATTCCCACTTTAGCATGAGTGACGAGATATTCCGAGCAAATAATAACTTTGCCAATGTTATTATTAGCAATTGGAAGGCCGGGGTTTTGAGTCTAGATCTATATGACTCTATAGCCAGTGCTTGTAACTTCTGTGATATGTGGTATCAGAACTGAGGAGTTATGGAGCTTCAGTGAAGGGGTAGAGGGGTAAATGATGACTTCTTCAGAGAGTTGGTGTTTGAGTTGAGGATTAAAGATGGGCTAGATGTACAAGTGAAAAGGTAGAGCACATCATTTTCAGCCAAGAGCTTCTGAAGGTTATGAGGACCCGAGAGTCATAAACCTCCCAGGGAATGGGGAGGAGCCTCGTGTGACTAAAGCATGGGGATGAGGGGTCAAGTTCAAGGAGAGTCATTTGTTCCCTCAACCTAATGGAAATGCAAGCCCAACAAAGGAGGTGATGGGCAGGAAGAATGGAGGAGTGGCCAAGCGTCAGAGGATGCACCACACACAGGCGTATTCTATCCCCCAGCCTTTTGCCCATAGTCAGTATTCATTTTCTGCATCACTGTCTGAGGACAGTGGCACAGAGCCCAGCTGCTGGGACTCTAGACACACTGCAAGTGGCCCAGATGTCTGGATTGGGCATGATGATGGGAAATGAGGGCAGAAGAGAAACCAGTAAGGAGCTGAACTTCAGACTGGAGCCTGGTGGAGATGGTGAAGCAGAGAGGGTACCAGCCTACGCAGGAAGGAGTCCCTTCTCTCTCCTGTAGACAACACTGATGGTGTCCCACAGTGATGCCAAACGGGACACAGACATCCACCAAGAGCCGATGTTTCCTTGAATTGTGGTTCATGGAGATATCAAGTCTAGGGCTTGTTTTTAATGATCCTATTCTTTTTCCATACCATTCTAAACTAGAAATCATCCCCAGTCAGCTGGCTTGACGTTTTCAGAGGTTATGTGAATCTAAAACAACAAAACTTTGATCTATTCATTAGGGGAACAGATATACAATGGCAATAAAGCCATTGCAGCCAAGATCTGCAAGCCACCCAAGTGACTGTCAATAGATGAGGAGATTAAAAAAAACTGTGGTACATATATACGATGGAATATCATTCAGCTATAAAGAAGAATGTCACAAATTACCATTTGAAACAGCATGGATGGACCTGGAGGGTATTACACTCAGTAAAATAAATCAGTCAGAGAAAGAAAAATACATTACGATTTTACTTACCTGTGGAATCTAAAGAACAAACTAAATGAGCAACAGAATGGAAACAGGTTCAGAGATACAGAGAACAGACTGATGCTTGCCACAGGGGAGGGGGCTTGGGAGACTGGGAAAAATCGTGAAGGGATGAAGCAGTATAAATTAGCACTTACAAAACAGTCCTGGGGATGTAAAGTACAGCACAGGGAATATGGTATAAAGTATTGTAGTAACTGTGTGGTGCCAGGCAGGAACTGGAAATATCAAGAGGAACACTTTCTAAAGTATGTGATTGCCAAACCCCAATGCTGTATACCTGAAACTACTACAAAATAATACTGAGTGTAAACTGTAACTGAAAGATAAAATTAAAAACACCAAAACATTCATTGGTTTTGTAACCAGTAGTTCAGATGCAAGCGCCCGCTCTTAGCATGAAGCAGCTCTGTGATTTTGGACAGAGTGCTGGCCTTTCCTCAGCCTCAGTCTTCTCAACTGTAAAATGGGGCTAAGAAAGCCCATTTCACAAGACGGACACGAGCAGAAGGGAGATAATATGCATGAAAACGTGCCACTATTTCAAAGCAGTGAGCATTTAGGCTGCAGGAGAAACAATGAAGCCGTTGTAGCCTCGGAGGGAAGTGTAATCTGCTTCTACAGCTGTGACCCGAGGCGTCCCCACTGTTCCAGGTCCTGCTCTGCTAGGTCCCTCACAGGTGCAATAGTTGCTTCCTCCCAAAGATGGGGCGGAAGGCAGCAGGACTGGGGGCGTTAATGGCTCCCACTTCACGCAAGGTTTCTGATTTAAAAAGTTTCCCTCTCCTCTTCTTTGGCATGATTAGTTTCCACATTTGTACTTCTATGGCCGTGTGAAAGTGAGTTACTCTCCATGCCTCAGTGTTCTCATGTGTGAAACAGTAATCCTAATAAGCACCTCCTTAGTCATTGTAAAGAAGACTTAATTAAGATACTACATGTAAGGAGAGTATTTGGCACATACTGTGCACTCAATAAACATTCACTACTGTTAGCATTGTGATTACTGCACCCCATTGCAGTCATATCGTTCCTTTACACAGGGGTCTCAGCCCCACCAGACTGCCTGTCCATGGGAACTGGGAGGGAGGAGGGGGCCTGGCATATGGTAGATGAAGAATAAATGGGGACTTCCGCCAAGATGGCAGCGTAGGTGGTCGCACTCACTGCCCGCACATCCAGAGTGTCTAAACAACGAACGCAGTAGCGAAAAATTAAACAACCAGAACGGACAGAATCGAACTGAAGGGAAGTCTGACACCCAGGAGGTAGGAGAAGATGAACATCCAGGCCGGTAAGCGGGGCAGAAACAAGTGGACGAGCGCAGTGAGAGGCAGCTCTCACGGAGGGACTCATGCCGCGACTCAGGCCGCCAGTGCTGAACAGGGCATGGCCCCAAACAACGGGTGAATCCCGCAAGCCAGCGATGCTGCCGGAGAGAGGCCAGGGCTGAGCCAGCAGAACCGAGTCTGGCAGAGGAGGCGCTGGGGAGCTGGGGAGCGGAGGAGTGACGGAAGCCCGCGGTGATAGGAGGCCGCCATTGCTTCCTCCCAGACCCCGCCCCCAGAGGCAACGTCATCCAAAAAGAGACCCAGGTCGCAGGCACCTGCCAGCTGACAAGTGCACCGAGATAAAAAGAATGAGAATGGCCAAAATGAAAGAGCAGAACAAATTACAACTAATGGATGATGACATAGTCAACCTATCAGATGCGCAATTTAAAATGCTTGTAATCAAATTGTTAACAAAACTGGAAAATAGGTGGACGCAAATAGTTGAACAGATGAAGAATACGATAAGGATAATGGAGGAAGATTTACAGGGAACCAATAGGGAAAAAAAGGAGGTTGGATCTCAAACCAATGGGATGGACCAGAAGGAAGAAACAA